>ML170214.1:13830-169041 GCA_004355085.1 Rickenella mellea | reverse complement strand
CTTCCAACATGGCGTGATGGTGGGAGCCATGAATCGACAGGGATGTCAATGTGGCACGCGACCTGCAAATCAGTGATTGAATGCTGGAGAGCGGCATCACCACCCCGAACCCCACATGGACTCAGAGATCGATGGAAAGAATTTTCAAAGCCGGAAGAGTTAACCTATCGAGAAGGAGAGGCGCTATCTCCAAGCGAACGTCGCAGCTGCCGAAGTCTACAGCAAATTCTCGCAAAGATGGCATGATAACTTCAAGAGATGGTAGCATAGCTCACAGCCCGACAATGTCAATATCTACTAGCTCTAGTGTAGGGCAGGCAGAGAACAATTGGAGGACACTGTCTGGACCCATCAACGAACGTGAGTATCTCGTCGACCCATCTGGTTCTTCCTTGAAAATGAATTGCTGCATGCTTTTTGCAGCACATATGTTCGTCAATTCAAATCCACCAGTGATGTGAAGGTATTGCAGGCGTAGCGCAGCAATTAAGTCCACATAGTAATCGCCTGGATACCAGTACAATCCTGTGTGGTATACTTCTAGGGCTTTTAACGTCGGAACACCGTATTTCAGCAGGGTCAAAAGTTGCCGCAGGATTTCCCCGTTATCACCTATAACAACCTGGTGCCACCGTGTTGATTTGGCAACAAGCAATTACACTGCCGCAGAGACCGTCTTGTCCAATCTATGGCTCATCCATCCGTCTGTTGGTTCCCGAGTCCACTTAAAGGACAACGGCAATGACTGCGACCTCCTCAGCCATTCCCTGATCCAAGCTGAAGAATTCCATCCCTCTGGGTTGCCCAAACATGCCCAAAGACGAGGAGTGGCCAAGGCAACGTCCCTCCAATGACCGGCAAATCTGAACATATACCATTGTGGATGGACGTGGAAAAGTAACGTGTTGCCAATTTTTTAGGTTGGATTCGGGAAGACAGGTAAGAAATATCATTTGGAGGACATCGATGGGAAGACGCTGCGCTATTGATGACATCATGCTCACTGCATTTTCCATGTTAGATGCAGGTTGAGGAAGACGGGCCGGAATGTCGCAGCCACAATTTTGGAGGGTGCAATGAGTCAGGAGGATTTGTCGAGTGCACTCCCGCTTCGGTCGCGACTTCCTGAGGGATCAGAACAAAATTGTGATTCAATATGAGTCGTCGTGAGTTAGTGCACCAGATTTCTCAGAAATGAGAACCAGTAAGAACCATATCTTTCCGAATTCGGACCGCATGAAAGCTGACCCGGTACCGGCATTTCGGTCACGTGAGCTGGAAATGTATGTGTGACCACTATAGCGTCACGCGTAACGTCTCCTTCAAAAATCTGAACCAGTGATCGGACGACCTCACATCAACGCGCCTTTCAACCATGGGTCGCGAAATCGTCAATGTTCAGGTACTTACAGCCTTCTTTCACGGTGTTAATGTATTCGTTAAACTGATGGTGTTGGCTTGCAGTGCGGTCAGGTATGAGGACACCCCTGAGCATGTTCAAAAGATAAACCAACGTGCAGATTTGATCATTCTCAACCATTTTCCTTCGAATTTCTTTTGGAATTTTTCTTTTGGTACGTGATGGATTATGTAGGCGGGCAACCAAGTCGGAGAGGCGTTCTGGAAGATGCTCATCGCGGAGCATGGGCTGGACGACAACGGCGTGAGTTCTGCCTTAAATTTTCTGGGCCACCGAAAAGTTGAAGTTGGGGTTTGGGGTTAGATTTATCGAGGAAACGACCCTCAGATGCTCGAACGTGTGCGTCTTCCTATCCATCATCGGACAGCAGCATCCTGATGAACCGTGTTCTCGTAAAAAAACAGCTTAACGTCTATTTTACGGAAGTCGAACAAGGTTCCGGGACAACATTGAAATACGTGCCGCGGAGCATCCAATGCGATCTCGAAGCAGGCGTGACCAATCGCGTACGCCGACCTCCTCTCCCTCTCTAAGTCCATGCCGCTCTAACGCGTAGATGTTGTTAGATACGCGCGGGCCCTATGGGTGGGTTGTTCAAACCAGACACGTACATCACAGGAAACTCGGGAGCGGGGAATAATTGGGCGAAAGGATGTATGTCCCGTTTTTCCATTCATGTTTTTGGAAGCATGGCTGATGCGTGATCGTAGTCTACACGGAGGGTACGCATTTGCCATCATGCTGTTGCTCCTAACACAAGTTCATTGATATGCTTCCGTCGACGCATAGGCGCAGAACTCGTTGACACCATCCTTGTGCGTTTACCATTCCTCCCTACTTCGTTATCTGCACAGTTCACCGCTGATCATTGTTCGTCCGATACAGGATGTCGTCCGCGCACAAACGGAAGCGTGCGACATGCTCCAAGGGTTCCAGCTCATCCACTCCCTCGGCGGCGGCACCGGTGCCGGCCTTGGTACACTCCTCCTCTCGAAGCTTCGTGAAGTCCGTAACCTCCCCCATTATCATGTCGTATCCTGTCAAGGTCGTACTGACAAAGATGCGTTCGATAGGAATACCCCGACCGCATGCTCGCGACTTTCTCGATCCTACCCTCTCCAAAAGTTTGTCGCATTCCTATTCCCTCCCCTTTCCTCCGCGATATACATATGTGTAAAACTCATTTGCATGGCTAGGTATCGGAAACGGTAGTAGAGCCGTACAACTCGATACTCTCGACGAACCAGCTTGTGGAGAGCAGTGATCTCACAATCTGCATCGACAATGAGGCGCTGTGCGTACACCCACTCCTCCCCGCTGTCAACCACCCACTAACATAACGTCACCTTGATAGGTACGACATAACTGTCCGAACGCTCAAAAACAAGAATCCCGCGTTCGACGCTCTGAACGCCGTGCGCACATCCCATCTCATCCATATCCACGTCACTGATGATCTTTTGACTGTTTTGTTGTAGCTCGTAGCGCAGGTGATGTGTGGTGTGAGCACGTCTTTGCGGTTCCCTGGGCAGCTTAACGGGTAAGACATATCCCCATTCTTATTAACGATGTTAATGATCATAAACGACTCTGCTTATCAGCGACCTCCGGAAACTGTCCCTCAACTTGATCCCCTTCCCTCGCGTACGTCCCTTCTCCCCCCAACCCCATCTCTCTCCGCACCACAATGCTAACATGGCATAATGTATATGCGCTACAGCTCCACTTCCTCATGCCTTCCTACGCACCCTTCTTCGACCCCAAGGCAAAGCTGTTCCAGGGTACGACAGTCTCGGAGCTCACGCAGTCGTTCGTTCTCCCTCCCTCCGTCTTTTTCCGTGCTCAATGCTGATCTGACGACTACTTGGGGGTATTGTAGGCTGTTCGACCGGAAAAATCTCCTGGTCGCATGTGATCCTCGATTTGGGTACGCATCGTCTTCGTCTTCGCCTGCGGAAGCGGAAGCGGAAAATGATTGACCTAACTTTTATTTTGACAGACGGTACTTGACGGCTGGAACGATCTTCAGAGGGAAGCTGTCCTCGCGCGAGGTTGAGGTGCGCTTTTCGCTTTGATTTAGCCAAGTGATTGATAGGAGTCTAATGGATTGTATAGCAAGCGGTTGCTCAGGTTCAGATCAAAAACTCGAATCTTTTCGTGGAGTACGTTTTCGGTTCCCAAGATGGTGCAGGATTGACTGACTGATGATGACAGGTGGATCCCTGATAACGTATCAGTCGCACTTTGCTCCGTGCCACCTGTCGGGCAGAAGCAGGTCAGTTAACCCTTCTCTCATACACATGCCAATGCTGTATGCTAATTAAATGCTCTTTGACAGTCCGCGACATGCCTAGCAAACTCAACGTCAATCCAAGAGCTGTTCAAGCGGAATTACACGCAGTTCTCCGCCATGTTCAAGCGCCAGGCGTTCTTGCACTGGTACACGGGCGAGGGCATGGACTCGATGGAGTTCACCGAGGCGGAGAGCAATACCCAGGATTTGATGTGAGCTCCCCTACCTTATCGCGTTTATACGAAATGAACAGTTATTGACTATAAACGACACTGCAGCGCTGAATATCAACAATACCAAGAGGCGACTGTGGAGGACGAGGGCGCCGAGTATGAGGAAGAGGTGCAGGACGAAGAGGACGTGCAGGCTTTGGAGGAATAACACATCGCCGTCGTGAATGTTCTGAGGTTACGGTATGCTGAATCGCTAGACGACGGTCGTTGATATATGCTAATTTCGTTTGGACTTAATGAGATACAATTTGAATTTTATGCTTTTCGTTTGGCTTTTCGTTTGCGGGTTTTCGCTTCTCACAGACCCACGTTCGCGGGCGAGGCTCTCAAGGGCTTTTCACTGAGCCGCTGAGTAAGTAACCCGATAAGGCAGGTTTTTCCACGATGCCCATCTATCGCCCGGGTGTACAAAGACGATAAAGCCTCGCAAACTCCCACTGTGAGCCTAACGAACTCTTCTCTCTTTCTAACCACTACTACAATAAACGATGCCGGGCGCTGAAAGTCAATTCCCAATCGATCTCAAAAAATACAAGAAGTATGTCATTTCTCAATCGTCGTCATCGGCAATGGAGCTGGACTGAAGCGTTGCTAGGTTGTCGTTGGATGCGTCCAAGCCGACGCTCACTGATGAGGAGAAGAAGACGCTGTTGGCTAACATACAGCTTCTTCGCGATGCGATAGTGCTGTTCACGGCGTCGGGTGCTGCGAGAGGTGTTAGCGGACATACAGGTGTGTGGCTTTATATGCGTTGGGGAGATAACACGGAAAGAGAACTGAGCGCATATATGCAGGTGGGGCGTACGATACCGTACCCGAAGTATGCATTTTGCTCTCACTCTTTGAGCAATCGGACAAGTATCTGCCGATCATATTCGATGAGGCCGGTATGTTCTCCCAAAAATTTCTGAGTGGCTGAGACATTCAACGGACATGCAGGACACCGCGTCGCGACGCAGTACCTCCTCTCCGCAATGGACGGCCACATCCCACCCGAGCACCTCATGCACTACCGCGAAGCCAACTCCAAGCTCCCAGGCCACCCCGAGCTCGGGCTCACACCCGGCGTCAAGTTCTCCTCCGGCCGTCTCGGGCACATGTGGCCCTTAGTGAACGGCGTCGCGCTCGCGAACAAAGACAAGACGGTCTTCATGCTCGGCTCGGACGGCTCGCAGCAGGAGGGCAACGACGCGGAGGCCGCGCGGCTCGCCGTCGCGCAGAACCTCAATGTTAAGCTGTTTTTGGACGATAATGATGTGACGATCGCGGGCCATCCGAGCGAGTATTTGAAGGGGTATGAGTTGCCGAAGACGTTGGCGGGCCATGGGCTCAAGGTCGTTACCGTCAAAGGAGAGGATATCGACTCGCTCTGGGGAGGCGTGCACGAGGTTCTCAGCGTCAACGGTCCTGCCGCACGTTCGTCCCCTTTTCCTTCTCACGTTTTCTATCACACTGATTAATATCGAATTTAAATATCAGTTGTTGTGAAGCGGCTGATGGCGCCTGGTGTCGAGTCCATCCAAGGCTCACCGCACGGACACGACGTCATCCCCGTAAAAGCCGCCGTCAACTACCTTAAGTCGCGCGGGTACCCTGACTCCGTCGGCGAGCTCCTCACCAACATCAAGGGCTCCTCCAACCCATACCTCTACATCGGCTCCACGCGCGAGAACGCCGCGAATCGCGTGCGGTTCGGCGAGGCCGTGTCGAATTTGCTCGATCGGTACTCCAAGGAGGAAAATGCGAAGAAGGTTATGGTCATTGACAGTCAGTCCCTCCATCATTCAAGAACCCTAAATTTGCGAAGTGAAATTGACTGTTGTGGATGTGAAATTACAGGCGACTTGGAAGGCTCGACGGGCCTCAAGGTCATCCACCAGCGCCATCCGGAGGTGTTCGTCCCCTCTGGCATCATGGAACGGGGCAACTTCTCCGCGGCTGCGGGCTTTGGCTTCGACCCGAATAAATTTGGCGTGTTCTCCACGTTCTCTGCCTTCCTCGAGATGATCGTATCGGAGCTCACGATGGCGCGGCTGAACAACTGCAATGTCCTCTCCCATTTCTCGCATTCCGGCGTTGACGAGGTGCGCATTCTCCCCCATCTCGTACCCCCGATCGTGATTTTATTAATCGGTATCCTTTAATTTGGTGGACAGATGGCGGACAACACATGCCACTTCGGCGTGAACTCCTTCTTCGGCGACAACGGCCTCGCCGACCTCCAATCCTGGCTCTACTTCCCGGCGGACGCCGCGCAAATGGACGCCATCATCGACCGCGTCTTCTTCGAGCGCGGCATCCGCTTCGTCTTCTCCACGCGCGCCAAGGTGCCCTGGATCCTCAAGGAGGACGGGCAGACGCGCTTCTTCGACAACAAGGACTACAAGTTCGAGCCGGGCAAGGACGACGTCATCGCGGAGGGCAAGGCGGGGTACGTCGTGAGCTATGGGGAGATGCTGTATAGGAGCTGGGACGCGGTGTTGAGGTGTAGGCAGGAGGGACTGGATGTGGGGTTGATTAATAAGGCGACGTTGAACTTGGTGGATGAGCAGGTTATTAAGAAGATTGGCACGACGAAGTTCGTGTTGGTCGTTGAGTCGTTGAACCAGAAGACTGGCGTGCGTATTTTTTTTCTGCCTTATTGCTTATGCACTGACGTTGAATGTATACATAGCTTGGCTCGAAATTCGGCACATGGCTCCTTGAGCGCCAGCTCACGCCGAAGTACGGCTATATGGGCACAACCAGAGAAGGATGCGGCGGCTTGCAAGAGCAGATCCCGCATCAAGGTCTCGACCCGCAAGCAATCATCCTCAAGATCAAGCAGCTCTCCCATTGATGAAGATCCACTGCAGTCCTCTGCCATTCGTGTGTTCTAGATTCAACTCAAAGAAAGCGGCGCTGCTGTACGGTACACTGAAGTATGGAGAAGTCATCGCGATCGGAAACATGTGGTGTTTTCTCCCCCGAAGTAAAGCGTTTTTTGTTACATTTAGAGAGAAGAAAATGAAAAGCCTTCTGTATCATCTTGGCATGAATTGTGCAAGAGCTTTATTATACTGTTACACTATGTTAACTGTACAAATTGACAAAGCGGTAAGGCATTACAACGTATAAGCACAAAATAAGAGAATCCGAAGTGCTCAGCATCCATACACCACAAAAACAAAGCAAGAAGATAAAGCGCGCCGCGCAAAGATCAGGAGATTAAGAAGACAAAGAAAACGCCAAGTCTTACGGCCACGCATCGCTACAAATTTTGTCCGGCCTCTTGCTATTCCTCCCCTGACAATCCATCTTCCCACAATCCTGGCACGGATTCGAGCAAAACGCGCGTCCGCCCTTGCCTTTGCAGTCCTGCGAGCCGCACTTACAGCAGTGTCGGACACGCTTGATGGGTGGGCCGCCGTCGGGGCCGCTACTGCTGCCGATGGTGCTGGCGTGGAAGCGCTTGATGGTGGTGGTGGGTGCTGACGGACTGCCGTGGCCGTGGCCGACAGGTGCGGTGGGCGCGGGGATGGGTGTGGCGGCTTGGTACCAGGTGTTGTATTGGTAGGGGTAGAATTGGCTCGCTTGCGCGTATGTGAATGGCTGGACCTGGACTGGCGCGGAGACTGGCGCAGGGTTTGGAACGGGTGTGGGGACGGGTGTCGACGATGAGGAAGCTAAAGGTTGCTGGGGTTGCTGTGGTTGTGATTGCGGAGAAGGATGAGCTTGAGCTTGGGATGCGTTTCCGTTGACCGTAGGGGCTGGTTCGGCGACGGCTGTATTGGCTCTCCATGCTGTATAGTACGGCTGGATGGGATCCTGCTTGGGCCATCCAATTAGTTTGAATATACTGTTATGCTCGGAAATGGGATGTTTACGCTAATGTGATTGGCGACCGTCTTATCTTGTGGTTGTTCCTCATCATGCTCTGCATCCTCCTCCTCTTCCTCCCGATTCCAAACATCATCCGGTGCTCCGTACTGCACGCCATGAATGACACCAAGTATCGCATCCCTCGCAAGCCCAGCCTTCAAACATTCTTTCACCATCTTATACAGCGCCACAGACACACCCAGCGCCTGCCAATTCCACACATGACTCCCAGATCCTAAATCGCCACCGACACCCTGATCACCCTGGAGTAAGCGTGCAGGAAACTCGTTCCGCAGAGCATCAGGCAGCGAACGCAGGATGCGTGTGTCCGTACTCGCGAATTTGCGTCCTTCGGTGGTCCCGTTGTGCGTGCACGAGGCACTAGTACAGTGGTATTCGCATCCGATTATGTAGAATGGTTTCCCGAGGTCATAGATCTTAATCGGTCCTGAGCCTATACGCCCTCTGTTGGTAAGAGGTGCGGAGCAGGTTGGACATGATATCCCATTGAAGACTAGAGGCTGTGGATCCCAGTACAGGAAACGATGTTCGGAGGGGATGCGAGTTGTCGACGCAGATGCGGTTAATGAGAAATACGCCGGGGAAGAGGGTAACCAGAAGGTCTTCATGATTGAATAGAGACTCGGGATGCTTCCGAGATCGCCATCTTTGGGAGTGAGAGATACCAAATGCGATCGAAATGCGTCTTCTACGCTCAGTCCACTGACGGGAAGCAGTGATGAGGAAGTCAACGACGCGAGCAAGACGCGCATAAAGGAGTTTGGTTTTGAGTGTACTATGCTGGACCAGTCGGCTTTCTCAAGCTCAGGGTCGAGCGGGTTTACCAAATCGCCTTGCAGTGAGGCCATAGGTGGGACCACACTCTGCTTGCCCCCGCCACCTAACGATGAATACACCGCCTGCCAAGGCGCAGGACCGTTAGCTTGCGGAGGTGTCGAAAAGAAATTTTGTACAGAATTCTAAACGACCGTATCCTTATCAGAAAGATCGCAAAAAACATCGCACGGACCAACTTGTACTCACTGGAGCATTCCTCTCGTACGGTGCATGGCGGAACTGGCCCGTGGAAGACTGCATAGTATTCGTACCTATTGCGCCTGGAGCGCTTTTCCGAGGGCGACCAGCGGACTTCCGCTCCTTCGTCGGGAGGAAAGAGCCAGCGGGGAGACCGTCTTTCCTAGGTCGTCCAACCGGGCGCCTTCCCTCGAGAATTGCGATGGGATCTCTGCCCTTTTTACCGCTCCCTTTCGGCCTTCCCGGACCTCGGCGAACGGGAGTTTCTGCCGCAGAGTGCTGCGCAGATGGGTTGCTAGAGGCCTCCGCCTCGGTTGGGTGCGTGAGAGATTGTTCATGGGAGCTCGTCGGTGCTTGTTCGTTGTTCGTTCCGTTTGACGTGACTGCTTGGCTGATGACCTGTTCCATCGTACTCGTCATAATCATCGATACTGGGCCATTCTGCGACATGTTCAGGCTGCACTACTACGAAGGTCAACACATATGTTATTTAGTTTAGACTTTGCATGATGATGCAGTTCAACTCACGAGAGAAAGTCACTGAAATTCCAGAATATTGCGGCCCACGCTCTGCTAGGCCTAACTAAGAAAATAAATAAGCACATAATTTATCTGCACGGGTAATCCAATCGAAGGCGAGAATTGAAGTGAGAATCGATGGTGGTGATGGGCACAAACTCCACCAAGACACTGCAGGACATGGCGAAGGTGAGGGCCGGATGAATCCTTTTAGGACAACGAGATGGAAATAAAAACACAACAGCGGAATGAAAATGACCAAATGAGCCGATCGTTGTTGCGTAAAATATGAAAAGCATATCTTAGGAAAACACTTACACGACACCTTATCAGATCCCAAATCTGCAACTCACACACAGCCTAATTTTGCCTTGCTAGCCTTTCAGAATTGGACTGAATCAAAGTGCGCAGGCCTGCGTAAATGTCGAAATCGGTTCCAACGAGGCGTTGGAAGAGGGAAGACAGAGACTTGCGGAAATATCGCAGAATTGCCGTTACGAGCACCTTAACTGC
Source organism: Rickenella mellea (assembly GCA_004355085.1). Classification (NCBI taxonomy): domain Eukaryota; kingdom Fungi; phylum Basidiomycota; class Agaricomycetes; order Hymenochaetales; family Rickenellaceae; genus Rickenella; species Rickenella mellea. Next base: position 159,167 of record ML170214.1, on the reverse strand, counting down.
GTGGGAGAGCGGTTATCGAGTAAAGTTTTGAAAAACAAATCCAAGCGGAGTCCAAATACTCTTCTTTCTTCAACCACATTTTTACAGCCAACTCGGGCGGGCCTCACTTCAAACGTTCCAGCAACAATGGCGCTATAAGCAAAGGGACTGTCTAAGTGCTTCCTGAGGATTCAAATCTTCCCTACAGGTTCGTCATCTTCGACCCTCCTACCTTTTTGTTTCCGTTTTTTCTCTTCCAACGACCCATCCATGTTCAAAATTCAAGGGATGAGCCCAACCGAATGCAAATTAGGAAGTGCCGTCCGAAGCTTCCTGTCTTCGGGCAGGACCTGCTCCTGTCGAGACCCGGTTCTCTGATCACAATTCTTTTCGTCTAAATTTTTATTGGTCGTTTTACCTCTGTGAAAATAGTTTACTTATCAGACGTTGTTTTGTTAGGCTCGCTTCCGCCTCCGGTAGGGTGGTCGCGCCGTGGAGTATGATCTAGCCGTGTCTTTTGGAGGCTCATTTCCCAGCCACCACGACGCCCTCGTCTGCCAATGCAACGAGGGAACGGTATCACAGAGACAGACGTTCTTATTTAAACCATGCATCCTCAGGAAGTCCCGCTGCCCGGTAATATCTTACTTGCAGTTGCGATTAACCTTGTTCGTCGAGGATGGTTTGGATGGAAGTACGATGAACTGCTGTCTCCTCTGTCGCCATAAATACAGTAGCCTAGTAGAATAATCCCCGATCGAATAGACTGTCCGACTACATCAGACACATGAATTCATGAACCCGCAGCCACAACTTAAGTACAGTAAACCCTCGATTCGGTGTTGATCAAGGATAGCGGCTAAACTATTCTATTCGTACAATGCGATTGAGACGTGATGGATATTCTACAATGCCCTTTCCGTTTTCTACACCAGTGATTCGTTTTATAATACAGTATTCCTCACACAGTAAGAAGAGATATCGCGTTCTGCAGTTGCTCCGTCAGACTCATGACCTGATTTGTGCAAAACGATATCAAAAAAATGCATGGTCACAAGCGAAGAATAATACGCACATGCTTTGGGTGGAAAGGCTCGAAATGATGTCCAGGGATATCCAGAACTTCTACCGAACCTCCAACGAGTCGTTCCCAGTCCTCCACAGCACTCCTCGGATCCCGTCTGTCCGTGAGGAACGGCAGAGCACCACATCCAGGTACAACGCTCACGTCAAACACGTCGGTGCAACGAAGCATCACAAGCCGTGGGTACGGTCGCGGAGCAGACAGAGGCTCATACGCAACAACGGCGCGCGTGCTGTGGTTCATCTGCGTGCGGACCAGTGAGGCGATTCGCGCGTGGCGCACGTTTGAGAACTCCACAGTGGGCAAAACGGCGTCGATGAGCGCTGGAGGGAGAGGTTCGGTTGAGAATGGTGATGGTGAATCGATCAGGATAACTCCTGCGACTTTGATACCCGCGCGTTGCATTTCGCATGCCATGTGGAACGCGACGATGCCGCCGAAGGACCAACCTATTGATCATGGTCAGAAGACAAACCGAAAGAAAATCCAGCATAACAGTACCTCCAAGAATGCAACCGTTATCGGTCAGCGCGACTCTCATCTCCTTTATGTAGTGGCCGGTCATCTCGGGGATACCGCCTTCCCAATGCTCGCCCGACAGCAGCTTTGGATTGTTGATGCTCCATACAGCGCGTCCCAGAGCTCCGATTCGAGAGTAACCGCTGGTCATGCCACTGCCATCATGGATCAGAAAGAGCGGAACCCTATCGCCGTCGTTCGCCGTCTGAACTTGAACAAGAGTTTGATCGAGTCCAAAGACCTTCTCCAGAGATTCGCATTCAGGGATCACCGAACAACTAAATCGACGAGGCATTGACCGGCGCGTGGTACTGAACTCGGAAACTTTTGTCGCACAAGTAAATCGTCTCGGTCGCCTCCGGGTAGTCAGGTAATTCTGGATGTCTCTGATCGTAGGGTGATCGTAGAAAAAGTTGGACGGAAGCGTCACACGGAATTGGACTTGCAGGTTGTGTAGTGCTTCCATGGATGCTAGCGAGTCAAGCCCCAGTTGTACGACCTCGTCTTCGTCGTGTAATTTGCTTGCCGGAATGTCCAACACGTTGCCTAAGATCTCCTTCACTTGCAGTGTCAGAGGCGAGTCGGTACCCAAGGAGACGTCTGGAACGAAAGTCACGCGTTCTCCGGAAGTCCTCCGGGGATGCGCAGCCTCATGGTGCTCCAGATTTTCATCACGATGCGACGGTGCCGAAAAGGATACCTTAGCTTGACTTGTGATAACAGTGCGGTAGTCTCCTTTGTCGATGATTCCGTCAGGCGAGTTGGCGGCCCCGTCTTTCCACTGGGATCCTGAAACTAGATCTGCCAGATCGCTCAGAGTATATGATGATTGAAGTTGCGAGACATCCAGGCTGAAGGAAGGAAACGTCCTTTGAAGCTCACTGGTAAGTTGACCCCACGTGAAGTAGTCCAGACCAAGTTCAGTGATTTTGCTGCTCAGAGTGATCTTGGCTGAAGGCGTGCCGCATAATTCGGAGACCAGCTTTAGAACATCATTGGCTACATCCGCGGGTTGCTCGACAACAGTAATCGTACTTGAGGAGGAGAGCGTACGCGAGCGAAGTCTTCGCTTGGCAACAGGATCTTGAGTTTGCTCCGTTGTGCTTGATTGTTCGGTATGGACTATGGTTTGGGAACCCGACAGAAGTTTCTTCAAGCTGCTTGAACGTACCCGGCTGAACCGCATTCGTTTGATGTGGGCTACAACTCTGTTCGGCGTGGCCGTTTCTACAGCCCACGCGTCCGCGAGAACAATACCGTCAGCGACCGGAATAATCGAGCAAATGAAGTCATAGTTCATGTCGTAATCCAGAAGATCAGAAAGAACTTTCGTGGAGTCAATTTGGCTGCATATGTAGAGTTGATCGCTTGGAACTTCGCGATTGACCACAAAGCCTGCGAGATGAGTCAAAGTATCCACGAAGACCGGGTGAACCACGAACATTCCAGAGTCGTGGTCTTCAGGGAGTTTGACGATTGCGCACGCCTCCTCTCCGTTCGTGCTGAGAGTTAGCGACCTTATTGCTTGAAAGGTTGACGAGTACTGAACAACGCGAGAAAAAATGAGATGATAGATCGTCCGAGTACGAAGCGTTTCGGGGTGACTGCCATCCATACATGTGAGCAAAGAGGACCTTCGGCGCTCAAGTACCGGGCTGTGCAGCTGGAGTTTCGAATATGAGAGAAACTTCGACCGTAATTGGAAGGATCCCGTGCAGTGTGTTTGGAGGTCCTTCGTTTGACTTGATGATGCGATAATAAACGTGCCAGCATTTTTTCCACCAGTGGGATGCAATGTAATAGTAGTCCGAAGAGAAATAGAAGAATCGTAAACCAATGGGTGGATAAATTGAACGTCAGACAACGTCACCAAAGAGTCAGACGTATTATAGGCGTGGTCCATCGTACAGGTCGCCGCTGCAATGGCTAGTTCGTGATATACCGCCGCAGGACAGAGGGCATAGTCGAACACAACGTGTCCACTGACAAATGTGGCCAAGTTTTCTAAAGAAGTTTCGAATTCGGACATGTTGACATCGCGCGTGGAAGGGCGCTTCGTCCATGACTCCAAAAATGCGTATTTGGTGGAATTAGCCTTCTCAACAACCATGCCTGATTGATCTTCACGGAACGGGACCCAGTAGGGAGTTGGAGTGAATGGGTAGGCTGGAACAGCAATGCAACGTGCATTGGGATGAAGTTCCGCGTAAACCTGACGCCAGTTCAGATCGCGATGGGTTTGGTAAAGACGAGCCAAAGACGTCGATAGGATGGATGCCGCTGGAGCACGCCTGTGCAAGGACTGTAAAGTCAAAACTGCCCCGCTATCACGGGAGACCATTGGTAGAGTAGTAGGATGAGGGCCGAGCTCGACACACGCTTCGACGTCGACGGTCCTTAGTAAGCAGTCCACTATAGATTCGAACAAGACGGGATGGTGGGCGTGCTGCGCGAGGTAGGTAGACCCGAAAACCGAATCATCGCCAGCATCGATAATCCGGCCATGCACGTTCGAAGCAATTGGAATGTCTGGAGGAGAGAAATGGAACTTCGCTGCGTACACGATGAAATCTTCAAGAATAGGATCCATCGCGTCCGTGTGAAAGGCGAAAGGTGCTTCAAGGTGAACACATTTGCAAGCTCCGGTCGCCTCGAGATGAACCTGCAAGGTAGACAATTGGACCAGAGGTCCTCCTACTACCACGCTCGCGTTGGTGTTGAAACACGTAATGGACAGCATATCAAATTCCTTCCGATCTTCCAGTATTTTTGACACCATTTGCGGGCTTAGACGCAAAGCCATCATCCCGCTGACTCCCATTTCACAACGTCGTGCCATAAGGTTCGCCCGGTACGCAACCAGCCGCAATGCAGAATCCACACTTAGGACATGAGCGGCAACAAGAGCGGCGTACTCGCCGAGGCTGGTAAACGTTTCGTTTAACCTCTATCTCTCGAGATGAATCGGTGACCTCACCTGTGACCAATGACCACATCAGGTTGAACACCAAATGCCAACCAAAGCTGCAGCAAAGCATACTCCAAAACGAATATTGCACATTGGAATGCCACAATTTCGTGTTCCATATCGAATAACGATTCTCCCCGGGGATCGATGACTGAAAGAACGCCAGGATAACCCCATGAAACAAGCATCTCGTGACACTCATTTACCGCCTCCCTGAATATCGTCGAAGTCACATACAACGACTGTCCCATGCCCAAATACTGTCCACCTTGACCGGAGAACACAAAAACCGTCTTGCCATTCTCGCTAGCAACCTTAGAGGGTTTGGCAGCACGGAGTTGTTGGCCAAGCTCTTCAGCTGATCCTGCAGCAACCGCGACCCTCCATGGGCCAACCTGGCGTCGAGCAGTGACAGTATAACCGAAATCCACGAGCGCCTGTCGGTCCTGTAACGGGCTACCTTCTACGCGTGCAACATACTGCTCCCGTATTTTGAGCAAAGAAGTTTCCGAATCTGCAGAAAACGCAACCAGGACTTTGGCTTTTGAGTCCTCACGAGCGACTGACCGATGCGACATGGTAGGTGCCTCGATCAGAAGCGCTGCGTTCGACCCGGCGGCGCCAAAGTTATTTAAGAACGCGATCCTTCTTCGCCCACCGTCGCCAGACAAGTGCCATGGTACGCCGTTAGCGCTGATAACCGACCCATCCTTTCCCAAAGGTTCTATCTTCGAATTCAAGCGCCGAAGAGATATCTGAGGCGGAATGAACTGCCTATCCAGCATGAGAAGTAGCTTGGCTAGCCCAGCTGCTCCTGAGGCGGCTTCGGCGTGTCCGAGGTTGGCTTTGATTGATGTCACATAGAGCGGATTCTCCATTGTGCGACCAGAGCAAAGGGCTTGGCGAAGGCTCTTCAGTTCAGCTGGATCACCAGCTTGGGTGCCTGGGATCGTCACGCGTGTCATATCAGCGAACCGGTCTGATTTCGAAAGCACTGAAGAATCTTACCTGTCCCGTGCGCCTCAACGACGCTAACTTCATGTGGATGGATGCCTGCATTGGCAAGCAACGTTTCGAACAGCTTTGTCTGCGTTGGAGGATGTGGCTGCGTAACGGAGGTCGCCAATCCCGACTGGTTTACTTCGATCCCGCGGATAACGCCAAGGATATTATCGTCCTCCGCAATCGCGTCCTCGAGGCGCTTCAGGACGAACATTCCGCAGCCTATGTGAATTAAATGATATCCTTAGCGGAAATTGGAGGGGAGGAGGAGAAATGACGAGCTGACCATCGGCGCGACAATATCCATCTGCAGACTCGTCGAAAGGTTTACATTGGCCGGTAGGACTCAAAAAGTGGGCTCTATCCAGGCCAAGGTACATCTACCCGTGTCCCAGAAATATTTAATAGTTATAGTTTGTCTTGAAAATTGACGGACGGATGACTTACATCCGGACTCGAAATGATGTTGACACCACCAGCGAGCGCAGCAGTACAATCACCCGCGGCGATAGCTCGACAAGCTTGGTGAATCGCTACCAGGGAAGACGAGCATGCCGTGTTGACTACTATTGAAGGCCCGGATAGGCCCAAGGCGTAGGAGATACGGCCACTGAGAAATGCAGGTATGGTACCTGCGGAAGAGGTGGGTTTACCATCACAGAATAAATTTGAGTGCAAACTTAACAACTCACCAGGAGAATAATGAACATCCACGTCCTGTCTCAAGTTCTGGACATAGTCATTCGTCGCCACTCCAACATAACACCCTACACTTCCGGGATCAAACGTCCTCGTCGCATGCGGCACATAACCAGCATTTTCTAGCGCGTGATACGAGACCTGTAAGAGAACACGTTGCTGTGGATCCATGCTCTTCGCTTCGCGAGGTGAGATCTTGAAAAATGCCGCATCGAACCCCATTGCATCCTCATCTGAGATAAAGTTACCATAGAGCGTTTTCAGGACGCGTCCAGGATTGGTCGGCGGGTTAGACGTGTATGATGATACGTCGAAGCGAGTGTTGGAGATCTGAAGCATGGGTAGGTTCCAATCAGCAAGAAAAGAAAAAACTTGGGAAAGAAATGTTGGAATAGCACCTCCGAGACGGTGTTCAGACCTTGTTCAAGGATATTCCACAACTCTTCCTCGTTGTTCGCTCCGGGAAACTTGAAAGCTTGACCAACGATGGCGATTGGTACATTTTTTTCAACCCGAGGCCGGAGGATGGTGGGGGACGACAAGTCGTTGACGGATATGGAAACGGTTGAATCGGGAATCAAATCTGTCAAGGCACGTTTTAAGAGGCGCCCAAGCTCTCCGAAATTGGCAATGGAGACTCTCTTTGCTTCCGAAGCCGATGCGAGAGTAGCAATGTTCGATGTGACCAAATCGAATCTGACTGGTTCTACTAGTATCATGTCCAACATCGCGTTTATGAGATCGTCTGAAGTCGAGTCTATTGGAAGAACGTTCCCTGACGCGCTGGAGTATAATGGCCGGATGAGACGCAGCGAAATTGCGTAGGATGTGTGCTGTGCGAGGGATGCTAGAACGGCTGGTTTGACAGAGTCGCGGAGGGTCGGAGCATGGTAGAGTGTGTAAATGCGGAGAGGTCGAGTCGGGATGGACATCGGAAGACCCGAGCGGAAGGATTGAAGCGCGCTTGGAAGACCGGAGACAGATACACTGGACGTATCCGTGACTGCTGTGATGTACAACGTTTGTCCACGACTCTGAGGGAGGAACGATCTTTACGGCAAATTCGATGAGATCGGAGAAAAACTAACATTGTGATTGAAACCATCCACTAGCTCAGTCGCCTCTTCTTGGGAGTGATCAAAGAGAACGATACTCCATGGCTCTTCGACATCCGGATCGTATGCAGGAATGTCGCTGAGACCGTTCTGACGGTATATTTGGCAATGGTAACCGAGCCAAAATGCCGCAGTGAGAAGTTGAAGTGCGTTCGACAAAAGTTCGATTCTTGATTCCGATGTCGCAACCAGAAGAGCAGGAAGTATACCAGACGAGTAACCGACAATTCCAACGACGTCGGGATCTTCGAGAAGGTTTTCGTCGTTTTCGATCGCGGTCATATACCGAAGAACTTGAAGAACGTAGAGATTTGGAATCGCAATGATGGGGTTCAAAACCAAGCGAGAATCAGATGTCGGAATGCTGGTACTAAGCATATATTTTAGACGAGAAGTAACATGCTCGTCGTCTGGTGCCAAGGCTTGTAAGCGAGTGAGTGTGTTTCGAGCTTCATGAAGGAATGTAATGGCTAAAGGAGAGAGGCAGTCGTCGTTGGGGACGGCGGGTACGGTGCCTTGGCCGTCGAAGACGGCGACGAGCATGGTGATTGCTGCAAGCTGGATGGGTTAAGCAGGGAGGTTGGCAATTTTGACGCGTTGTTTGGCCATATAGCAGATAACAATTAGTTATTTTTCCGGAAAAGGAAATGTTGATCTCCTTCACATTGGATTGAGCAATGTTGTCCACAAGAACTTGACCTATGCGGATAGGTTGATCGCTAAACGAACGTAATGGCTTACAGCTCAACACTAGTATATCCGACCTGCTGCGAGAACTGCGCAAGACACATCGTGGCCGAGACAGGCGTCCAATACATGGGAAATACCGCGAAATCCGAACCAGCAGTTGTTCAACGTGCCCCCGTCGAAATTCTTGAGCTGATATTTCTTGCCTCTCTTCCCGAATCCATGGCCAAAACTTTCGAAAGCCACGGCGTCGTATTTCCGCCTCCATCCACACGCGATGGACCTATGCTTTACAGTCAGATTTGCCGGTCATGGAGAGACGTTGCTCTGTCCACCCCTCGCCTTTGGGCATGCGTGAGCATCCCAGCGGAACGTAATTATTTTGCTTGGATCGAGGAATGGCTGAAGAGGTCGAAGTCGGTGCCGTTACACTTTCAGTGGAGTCGAGACTGTACCAATCGGAATTCTCATTCGCATATCTTGGACAAGAAAATCAAATTTCTAGTTGCGGAATCAACGCGATGGCACGAGGTGATTATTGGCGATAAGAGGGAGGTCGTCCAGCAACTTCTGGCACCGCTGAAATGCCGTGTTCCGATGCTGGAAGCTCAGAAAGTATACGAAACAGGATACTACGGTGTCTACGATGTGGATATTACAGCTGCTCCAAATTTGCGATACCTCCACGTTTCAACTGAATGTCAATTGACTTATAACTTCGACAATAAAAGCATACGACAATTTATCGTGAAGGAAACACCGAGGTCTTTGTCGAGTTGGTCGAGCTCCTTAATGACGCCGAACGGTATTCTGCAACTCTTTTCTGTCTGGCCGAGACTTGAATCAGTCGACATCGACGTCGTTGGAATGACAATTGAGCCAGACTTCCATCAGCTTACCATGCCCTCCTTGCAGAAGTTGTCTCTCGGTCACGGCAGCAACGCGACTCCCATAGATATAGGGCGGCTTCTTCTCGATAAATTAAACCTTCCTGCTCTGAAAAGTCTTTCAATCGACATCTATCGTGGAAAATGGGCTACGGTGATGCCGCTCTTCAGCATACAATCCTTGGTTATCAGGTCGCACGCCTCATTGGCCTCGCTGTCACTTTATGGCCCAAGGATAGGTCAACCCGTGTCGGAAGACGATCTTATTGGCTGCGTCCTTCATATGCCAGGTCTTGAATTTCTTTTACTGAAGCACATGCCTATCTCGGATGCGTTCATAACTGCTCTTACAACTACGCCTCGCTCCCCTGACTCTGATTACCAACCGATGCTCTGTCCAGTGTTAAAACATCTAACCTTGGGCAGCTCCGCAGCTCTCACAGAGAACGTGATTATCGAAATGATTCGTTCACGATGGGAACATACAACTCACCCGTTGTGTTCGGTCCACTTCATCTCATGCACATTTTCACCGTCAGGCGGTGCAAATTTGCGGTATTTCGGTGAAAGCGAAGCAGCGAAGGAAATAGCGTTCGTTTTAGAAGTGAACAGGCAAAGGTACTTGTGACGGTGTGCGTCCTTTTATCCCTTGTACTTTCGCGGGCCTGTTTAGCAAAACGATAGATACTGCTAAGCCTGTCTTGCTCAACTATGGCTCGACTACACACCTTGAAGTTATCCTTACTCGTCTCATGGCATTCAAAAATGGAGCGAACAACGAAGAGCGGTTTTAGAGAGCAAATACTATGCTAATGGTGGCGGACAACATGTGAAGAGTCATTTATACTATTCATGTTACTGTGAATTCTTGCAAGGGTCGTTAATAGCTAGAAATGCATTTGTAGCGTATGAGCGAAAAGTATGCCTTCCATTATTTCTCTGTGAGTGGTGTAAAGGCGACTGCATATACCCTCGGTGAGGTAATTCTTGAACTTCCTCGAAGTCAGACATACCAACGGAGCGTGTAGGCGGCTATTTCCAATGCACCATCGGAATAAAACTGTCTCGGAGATTGCCGCCAACATTCTTTCCTCCGGACTCCCATGACTGACCGCAGTTTCGCTACGAAATTAAAAGCAGTGAGTAGAACCAGCCACTAAATCCAACTGAATGAATGAACGAATCTGACAAACGGTTGCCAACCCGCCACACCAGTCTTCCAACCGCAACTGAGTCCTCAAACCGCAGCTGTCAACTCGCGTAACAGACTTCGAGGTCAAAACAGTCATGGAGAATGCAGCGAACTTGGCGACATCAATAGCGCATCGTCTTCCCGACGATATTCTCGAAATGATATTTCTCTCCTGTCTTCCGCAATCCAACCGCGAACATCACGACTACGTGGCTTTTCCGTATCCGTCCCCATGCGAAGCGCCAATGATATGCGGTCAAACCTGCCGGTCATGGCGAGATCTTGCACTGTCCTCCCCTCGTCTGTGGTCACGTTTGGGCATCTACTTGCCGGAGAAATTTAAATCCTTCGTTTGGATCAAGGAATGGCTGCGGAGGTCGCAGTCGGTTCCGCTATACTTTAATTGGACACCGAGTCCAACATCAATATATGGACAGATGGACTATCAATCGGACCGGACAGTCACTGCGGCAATGAAATTGCTTCTTGCCGAATCAAAACGATGGCACCAGGTTCATATTGGCGATGGAGGAAAAATCCTCCAGCAACTTTTGGCCGCGCTGAAATACGGTGTTCCGATGTTAGCAACCCTGCAAGTATACCACAGAGGCTTGGACTGGCAGCAGGGTGATTTCTGCGTGGACATAACTGCGGCGCCCCGTCTGCAATATCTCAATGTCACAAGTGTATTTCGATTGACCGATATATCAGCCACACATGGTCTAAGGCAATTCATTATGAAGGAAACACCGTGCTGGTCGACCAGTTGGTCGCGTTCGTTCATGAGTACAAGCGGCATCCTTCAGCTGTTCTCTGCCTGCCCCACGCTTGAGCTAGTCGATATCCACATCCTGGAGCCCGGAGTTGTGCTACCACCTCGTCAGGTTATCATGCCATCTCTGCGACAGTTGTCTCTACGCTTCGCCAGCTACGTGCATCACATAGAGATGTGACCTCTTCTTCTCGATAGAATAGCACTGCCTGCTTTGCAGATTCTTTCGGTCGATCCAGAACGGGCAGACGGCGTGGTGATGCAACCCTTCAGCATACAATCGCTGATCAGCAGGTCGCATGCCCCGTTGACATCCCTGTCGATTAAGGGCCAAGGGGACGCCATGTCCGAAGACGACCTCATCGAATGCATCTTTCAATTGCCGGATCTTGTCTCCCTCCAACTGTGGTCCACGCCAATCACCGACGCATCCATAATTGCTCTCTCAGTCTCGCCTCGCTCCTCTCAATTCGACCGCCAGTCGGTGCTCTTGCCAGTATTAAACCACCTTACCTTAGGCGCCGCGAAACTCACGGCCAGTCCAGTTATTGATATGATTCGTTCTCGATGGGAATATACAAGTCACCCATTAATTTCGGTCCATTTGCACTATTGTAAGCTGTCACTATCAGATAATACGATTTTGCGATCCTTTCGCGCAAGCGACATAGCAAAGAAAATGGGACTCGTTTGGGAAATGAAAAATAGTACGTATTCACTTGACACTTCGTTTCCATCCATCTCAGACTAGGTTTAATACTCGTTATCAATTTACAGCGCAGCTTCGTCCTTGAAACTTCACCTTTCTCAACTTAGCTAACACAATGGTCATCACTCCAAACCAGCCCACCCACTGAGGCTGCATTCTCTTGTCGTATCAATTTCGTTTAAGCCCTCTGACATGTAAAAATGGTCTCGAGATGCTCTCGATCAATTGGTACCCCCCACCATCATAATTTTATTGATTTATTTTCAAAATTATGTGTGCAATGGATACCCGTTGCTTAAGATATGCTAAGAAGCTTGATATAGCTCCTGTGCCACGAAGAACAGTATGTCATGTCCTACGTTTTGGAGAGTGACCCAGCTCGACGTCAGTTGGAGAGACGACTTATTTTACGAATTAATTCCTGAATACATGATGGGATGTGAGTGCCAGATCCGATATAGTCACTTGACGAATACACTCGAGCGCAAGCAGGAGAGACTGAGTTTTCAACACGTCCACGATTCGAAATAAATTCTTCATGAATACCCGGGACGTGACTCATTGCCAGCATCTCAACCACCGGTAAGCCAGAGGTCTTCGCCAAAATCAGTAAATCGAAAAAACCTTGGCCCGGGACGGAGGCGAGCGGCCAAGTAACTGCTCTTGGAAGTCCACATTCATCCACCTCTTTCAAGTCGTCTAAGGGACCGCATTCAACATCAGTGGTTTCTTCTACTTCATCGGCTTCTCCGTCGCCTTTTATCCATTTAACAACGCATGGATGGGAATGGTGGCTGCTATACAGTGATTCTAAGGTGTTCCGGTGGTTAAATTCACAAAGCTATGGAATGCAGTTCACGCACGTCTGGGTGGATGCTGAATGCCAACATTTACAATTATTCGTGGCGTGCTCTGCACAGAATAAGGCCGTAGTTGGTGGAATCCATCCTCCCATAATCCTCGTTAGTCGTCCCGTCTCGTTTCTGGTTCTTTGGGTTGTTAGGGGATAGGAATGTCATACGGGTATGTCCATGGCGCTCGTAAGGAGTTCATTGTTGTTGATTTTACATGTCTATTCCATAGATGTTTCCTGCCATTGAACATTGTGGCGATAACCCGGACGCCAGTCGAAGAGTGGCTTACACATTTAAAATGTTCTCGATTTGACGAGGACAGGAGGTAACGATGAATTCGGCCATTGGGTACCGTCGCCGAGCAGGGTCAGGTCAAAGTTGCTTTTCGTTTCCTCTCCGGGGTCATGAACTTGTCCGGCACTTCTCGGCACCTGGGCGTGACCAGACGAATACAGGTGGGCTATGCCGTAATAGTATTTTTAAATATATTTTATATTTTGTCCTGAGTCCCTCGTTTGCGCGTCATCGTCATCGTCTGTCGAACGACGGAGATGTAAAATAATGTAAATTATTTGTAAAATCTGAAAGAAACCAGGCGCAAGGGTACCCGGTGTTCGCAGCGTTGGAAGAGGTCTCTTAATGGTTTGCTCTCCTGTGGTACTACTAGTAGCAGATTCCACAATTTTTAACTTATTGTGTATAGTCTCGCCGTCGTTGTCGGTCGCGACGGCGGACGGCAACGCGGAAGACTTGTCACTGACTGCATTGAGGAACGGGGCACGTGGCCAGGATGAACGCCGCTGTCTCCCGAAATGGTCGTAAGTGGAATATAGGCGCATATAATCAGTAATTTGTCGGGAAAGCGTTGAGTCCCTGGCTGAGTATCACGTTAACCGCGCTCTGCATATCCTATACCTACAGCATACACACAACGTTGAGCAAGCGTTTCGAGCTCCTCGTCATTATCCGTCTCACTCAACTATCTATCTAACTTCATATTTTTGCAGGTTATCGGCGTGATGTTTGCCAGAACGTGCTCATAGTATGATTTTGCATCCGTAAAACCGTTCGACTAGTTCAGATAACTCGGAATTTGCGACGGCTGGGAATGGTGCAAGAGGACTAAAACCTATTGGTCCGCCGCAGAGACGAGCGATTGCTATCACCTCGTGTCCGGTGTGTAGGACCATCATGCGAGTGCCATCGGACTTTGTCGTCAATAATATTAATATTATTTACTGGTCGGGTAGGGCATTAGAAAGCGTGCCGCCCGCGCGGGAGGTAGGCTTCTCCAAGGCGTCGGAAGTTGATGCACATAATATTAACAGTACAGGAGGTAACAATACCCACGCAGGATGATGGAAAAGGTATGCATTACCCCATGTCACACCTCAATTCGTGCGGTTCCAGGACCCCGCGTTTGCCCGGGCGAAAGCCCACAAAAGGAAATTTCAGAATGAAATTTGACCTGACCCTGCTCGGCGACGGTACATTGGGACAATTTCTACATTTGAAAGCCAACTCGGACTGCCGGTGTGCTCAACTGTTCCGACAGATTTGCAAAGAAATCTACGCCATCTGTCCGTACGTCTTCCTGGAAACCTGCTACGTCGAACACGACGCTGGCGTTCAGGATGCGTACGTTCCGCAAGAGCGGTAAAGAACCCGTCATGATGGGGTGCAAATGGCGAGAAAACAATTCCTCGACTGTGTATAATGGTGCATCTTGTTGATTGAGTATTATTGGAGCAAGGCAGTATATGTGGATCTCAGTAAGGGATTGGTGGTGGCGGACTCCTAGCCATGCCTTTTCGAGCTTTCCGCCAAACGTTCCGACATCTATGTGATAGAAAAGGCTCTCCAAATTAGGCAGGCGAGCGATGATACCTTGAAAGGTATCCGAACCACTGGCCCAGCGATCTGTGATGCTAACGGAGCGAAGTGTGTCCCACAAATGGCCAGATAGATTTCCGGTGGTCCAGTCAATGGTCAAGTGTGAGAGTGATGGTAAATTCCAATTAGCTATCGGCGTGCATGTGGACAATTGTCGGACTTCCAGGTGAGTGATAGAAGGAAGCGTAATGGCATCATCAACTGAAGAGTCGGCCAAAACCTCGTTGAGGCGAAATTGGCACAGCGAGGCATGGTGACGCAAGCATTTAAAAGAAATGCCAGAAGACTTTCTATTCCACTCGAGAGTTTTAATCCCCAATGGAATAGACTTCATCAATTCGGATGATTTGTCGCGAGTACGATTCAAAGTTGGATATTTCACGGTGGGTGATTCCCATCCGAAGGCTGTCAAATTTGTACAATGAGGGAGTATTTGAATGAGTGTTGCATCCACAACATAGATATCGTCTTGTTTATCCAAGAAGATGATGATAGATTTAATCCATCTCGCTGGGGAGCTGGAATGTGACTGGATCGTGTCGGCGAGATGCCGGGCTTGACGTGCATGATGGATTTGGACAGTTTCAAACATAAATTCAATAGAAATGTCTCGAAAATGCGTTGAAACTAGACTCAGAGCCTTCTTCGTCTTTAAAGTGACATTGTAGTATGGTGGTGGGGAAGAAAATTGACGAATCCTAGAGTGCGGCCAATGTGGAGCCCAGTCCTTCGCATTGAGGCTTGTTACTGTGAAGGTAGCGAAATGGAAGATGGTCCTCCATATCTCGGAAGGAAAGTGAGGGTTCATGGGGTTCCAGAGAGCGGATGTCGTGAGTCACCAACGTCAATTCGGAGATTGCCGGTAGGGTCACATTCTCTAATCGTCGGTTCGCTTGCACCACAATTGAATGGACAGCAGCAGGTCTGGTTGGGAACTTGATGCATGTGAGATTCAGCCAGCTCTTTGAACGCACTCGCCTACGTTTACCAACAGTATTTTCAACCACGACCACTGGCAGTCCTAAACCGGCCGGCGCAAAACATTCGTCTAAAGTTCTCTAAACCGATGGAGAATGCGGCGGGGATGGTGCCATCAGGAGCACAACGTGCCCCCGCTGATGTTCTTGAAATGATATTTCTTATCTGTCTTCCCGAATCCAACCCCAAGAATTACGACCATGTCACCTTTCCGCGTCCATCCATGTGCGAAGCGCCTATGGTATTCGGTCAAATTTGCCAATCATGGAGGGACGTTGCCTTATCCACTCCCCGTCTTTGGGCATGTTTGAGCATCCCGGAAGAATGGAGTTCTATGATTTGGATGAAAGAATGGCTCAGGAGGTCGCAGTCGTTGCCGTTATCCTTTCAGTGGACTTGAAAACCAAGATACGCGGTGAGAAGACGTAAATCGGATATCGTGGATCAGACAGTCCAATTACTTGTTGCAGAGTCAAAACGATGGTACCAAGTCATTATTGGCGATACGGGGGGGTCCTGCAACAATTTTTGCCGTCACTGAAATGCGGCGTTCCGAGGTTAGAATCGCTGAAACTATATGAAACTATGACAGGACTGTACGATGCTTACGATGCGGACATTTCTGCGGCCCCCCGTCTGCAATACCTCAATGTCACAACTTCATTTCGACTGACTGACATATCCGCCACACAAAGTATTCGACGTTTTATTTTGAAGCAAATCGATTTGGGGTCGTCACGGGAATCATTGCTGATGCCAGACACCATCCTTCAACTATTGCCTGCCTGTCCAAATCTTGAAGTAGTGGACATTGGTTTCGTTGGCGCGGAGATCACGCCACCACCTCATGAAGTCGTCATGCAATCCCTGCAAGAGCTAACTCTACACCTCACCCACTACGTACCAAGCGTACCTATATGGTCCTTTCTTGGTCAATTGACTCTACCTGCTTTGCAAACACTTTCAATCGATCTTCATCATGCGATATGGACTACGATGCCGTGCTCCAGCATACAATCCCTGATTGGCAGGTCGCATTCCTCGTTGACCTCCCTCTCGCTTTGTGACCCAGGCACAGGTAGTTTTACTTCGGAAGACGACCTCATCGATTGCGTCCTCTATTTGCCAGATCTTAAATTCCTTGTACTGTGGCACATGCCTATCACGGAAACATTCATGACCGCTTTCACCGCTTCACCTCGCTCTTCCGGTTCCGATCACCCTCCGGTGCTCTGCCCTGTATTAGATCAATTAACCTTCAGTGATTCTACTTTCTCAGAAAACTCAGTCATGAATATGATTCGTTCTCGATGGGAGAATACAAATCATGCATTACTGTCGGTTCGTTTACTCTCGTGTAATCTGCCACCATCCGATGGTGCGGTTTTGCGATTGTTTGGAGAAAGCGACATCGCGAAGAATGTCAGACTTGTTTTGGAAGGGAATGTGCACGGATGAAAATGTACGTATTCGCTTCGTGTTGCGTTTTTCTCCAGACTCTGAAACATACATTTGGTACCCGTTTTGCCACTTTTACAGCGCAGTTTAACCATTTTTCTAAGCTTGTTCATTACTGCGACCGTCCACCCCAAACCAGACAATGCATACCTGTTGTCGTCGCTTTCTTGTCATGCAATTTTCTTTTCAAAGCCGCAACACGAAAATTACATTCCATTAAGTCGTCTAAAATATTTGGTGACGCGCTCAATCCAGAGTACTGTCATTCTTGTCGACACCATCGTAGTTTCACAATTATTAAAAAGTAAGCATGCAACTGCTTGTCGTGGTGGCCGCTTAAAACAGTGAGAACGAGTGCAAATTTCCGAGCAAGGCGATGTGCCCCAAAATATTGTCTAATATGTACTAAAGAAAGATTGATATAGCTCCTGCGCCTGAAAACAACGGCCTGTTACGTTTCAAAATTGGGGAGAGTGGATGAGAATGGGATCCGACAAGGAGGTGGCGAGTCCAAGTGTGCGTCGATAGACGATTCATTTGCCAAGTTGATTTCTTGAGTCTGAATGTGAATAGAGGATAGGACACGAGTTCCAAATCCAGCGTGGTCGCTTGTAAATCCACTCGGTCTCGAGTAGTGTAAACTTATTTGCATTGAATTCGCAACACATCGACGAGCGGAAACGCTCGATGACGATGTATCCATGGTTGCCGGGCTTTGTGCCGTTTGAATGCGTGCCGGACGACGCGACTCATTGCAGGATTTCACTGCATCTCTAACATTAGAGACCCAGCTTTTCACCCTGTTCATGTCGTTGTATCCTGACTTGCCCAGCGCCTCAATCTCAGCGCGAAACTGTGCTCGGTACATTTGATCCTGAGAGTCGCTGGGATAAGTTGTCGGGTTCGAGTTGTCCGACGAGTCGCTGTACGCAGTGTATGTGCATGGAGTCAGGATTGGGGATATCGTCTCTGGGCCGCGACGAAATGGGGATCGGTAAGCATTTGATGCGTTGGATTCCCAGCTAGTTGATGTATGAGAAGGAGTTGAAGACCAGATGGCTTGTGAGGTGAAGTAAGAAGAGGTTGTAAATGACATATTTCGTTAGCCTTAGGTGATACCGTGAGTTGTCTGGTCGGTGGTTTGATAATGAGTGAAGAGAGAATCCAATCCGGCTTTATACCTCTGCCGAGCTCCACAATGTCTCGCGAACGGCTTTTGCGAAATGTAATTCGGATGGCCGTCACCGATGCTGGATGCAAAAATACCGGAGGCGGTGGACTTTCACTGCATGATACCAGTGCAATGACGAGTTCCGTTCACCAAACAGGACCAGGTGTCGGATAGTGAAGCGTCAAACGAGATGTGTGAAAGGACGAGGTGGTCCAGTTCGAAATGTCTCAGCATAGCCACGGAATCACTCGAGGAAAGAAGGCACAAGTATTCTCCAGGATGGACAGATTTTCCGCAAGCATCTAACCCCCGTCTCAATGTCAGAGATCTGGCCTAGACAAAGGACGACTTTTGTATATGAGCACTTTGTCGCGAAGCCAGATAGATCTCTCTCCATAATGCGTTGGTCTGGATAAGGACGTGGGGGACATGGTCAGAATTCGAATCATCATCCGAGACAAGAAGCGATGCTTTACAAATCAAGTCGGATAATGCACTTCCAACGCCTTATGATGTCACGCAACACGGAAGTGAAGGGGAAACGGTGTTATTCGATATACAATTACATACGCATTTTCCATATGCAATACTTGAGGCGATGGCCGTCATTCACCATGTCGCGTAGGGCAAAAATTTACCGCTTCAAATAACAGCATCAGGACAAGGTCATATTAGAAACCGATGTGAGACAACGCACTCGAACGTTAGTACTACGCGGTCGCCTTTCGGATCGGGTTTCTTGTCAACTGTGACCTTGCAGTCGATCATGGACATGATTCCGTCCCCGAACTGCAGGAGAGTCGTAAGTTCATTGATAAGTAATGTCTGGATGCGTTCACACCTTCTCATGAATGATGGCCTATACGATACTCGTTAGCGACAGTTCCGTCGTCTGAATTAACTAAATCACCTTAATGGGAGTGCCATACACCAGCACGCCCTTATATCCTATTCAGTATTTGACAGTTATTTACCATCGTCCGATAATTGCGTACCTCATACAAGCGGTACAAGACTGGGTCAGTTGGAGGGGTTGTTCCCAACCCGCGGTTTGGCCACCAATGCTCTCCGACTTCGTTATGCAAGTTGCTTGCTGGGATGTCGAGCACCTTGGCCAGAGCTTCAATCTGTTCTAGATTGAATTTAGCCTAGTAAACGGCATATATATTAATTCGTATGATCGAGTAATGAATATTTACGCACTTGGCCGTAGAACGCTGATGCTACCCATACTTCGTCTTTGCCTATCGCCTTTGCCAGCTGATCGTACGTGAGGCCTGCGTCGATCATGATTCGGTTTTGTGAACCGCTATCCAGTAACACCCAGCGCACCTTTCCTAGCCTTTGCTTCAGCTAGTTTGGCATAAATCGGCGGAAGATCCGCGAATGGCGAGTTTCCGCCGGAATGAACAGTCTACGTAGGATTCAGAAACCATTTGACTTGACTATATTGTAAAACCAGCGGCCAACGTACAGCAGTTTGAGCCATGGGGGTGAATGGGAAGGTCGTGGTTGAGGTGTGAACTGCAGAATGCAGTTGAGCGGTTTAAATACACGGAAATACCTTAAAGCAGCGACTTCCTCTCACAAAGTTTATTTTCCCACGTGCAAAATTGGGCATGCGGTCATGAACTGCGATCGCCACCCTCTGCCTCGGAAACCTCCTGCTCCATGTCAGACTGACTCTTCCAGACATTTTTTGTAGCGTGCATCAGCTCGTATAGCTGCCCAATTTGCTCTGCGGACATCTAACAAGTTTTGACGATTCAGTTGCCACGCCAAATGTTCGATTTCCGTACCTTTTCGAACACAGTGGGGTCCATTTTTCTGCCGTTCCATTGCTGAGCGTCATTTGGGTCTTTAGGTAATTCGTCAAGGTATTGTTTCCACTGGGAAAGAAAACCAATGATGTGGACTGGATTTGTCGTTTCTCGGTGTCGGCGGAACTCTTCAACCAATACCGTCAATATAACAGGGGGTTTCTACCGTGATACAGAGACTCACCAGATTTGACGTAGTCGTCACCGAGCGACCGCATCTCTGCAGGAAGATGTCGATGGACACGTAATAGTTGTCGATAAAGACTGTAATTCGAAATGTCAGCACCGCTACTAGTTTTTCACAAAGTAGTTATTGCTGACGGGATAGGTGGTAACAACGATGCTCCAGCCTTCCGCAGATTGAGAGGCTTTGAGGAGATCGAAGTTGCACGTATGACCAGAGATGAACGCATTTTGACCTAGACAAAGTACCCCGCCTCTTGATGACTTTACGATTCGCGGGTTTGAGAAGTGTCGTGATTGTTGTCGCACGCGTTGGCGGGGCTGGTGACCGTTGGTTTAGGTGACGCAGAAAAAACTCAAAACTTGAGGAGAGTTGTTAGTCACGTGCAATACGCGACGCGGCACGCCCCTTTTATGGATATCGTGCCAGATTCGAATCTCAAGGAAGGAATAGAGCATATGATTCGAGTATCCTGGGGATTCACAATGTATTTATTAGCGGCCTTGAACGATACATGGGTGGGAGACACATGAACTACAATCTACAAGTCCAAACACGATGTTGCCTACCATATGAAGCAAAGAAATCGTGGTGTGAGTCTAGAGCTACAGGCGGCGGGGAGGGATGATTAATGGGGGAGTATGTAAATGGACCGAAATATGGGTTTTTATTGATTAAATGCGGCGCTGCCACATGTGGCGGAAAGGTTGAGTGAAACGAACGGAATGATGTATATTCAATCTTCGGGTTCGACTGTCTGATTACCCTTCTTTTTCAGGGCTTCTGGCACTAGTCGAATGAAGTTAGCAGTGAAAAGGTATGAAGACATGGTCAAAATCGCACATTTGAAGTTGTCCATTTCCGCATCCCACTTCATGGACTTGCCATGCAGTGCACATCGGGGTTTCTTTGATTTCCGAAAGTGTCTCTTGAGAGCATCTTGGCGACCGAATCTCTTTCCGCATGGTTCGCACCACAAATCCTTATCCATGTGCGTTCTTTGATGCTTTTTGGCCTCAGACCTCGTGTACGAACCTTTTCCGCAAGTCGTGCATTTATAAGGGCGCTGGCGTTCGGGCTCAGGTTCGCTTTCGTCGTTCTAGACATTGCAATATAAAATGTTTGGTGACACAGTGTGCATGAAATGAACAAGGAGTGCGTACCTCTTTATCATCGGTGTCCGTAACTGTAGCGGGTTGAGTGCGAGAAGTCTGCAGAGCCTTCTTAGCCTTCTTGTTACGCTTCGTCGAGGATGGTTTCTGTGGCTTGGCAAGCACCTCCTTCTTCTTGCTTGCCTTGCGCTTCGGCGCCGGTTTCGATGTGATCGCATGGCAGGTTGGCTGCGGAGTCGGTAACGGCTTCAATGCGCGAGTTGGAACGTAATCAGTATCATTACGATCCTCCTCGATGTCGGTCGAGGCGTCTTCCTCCTCCCTCTCGCCTTCATCGTCGGTCCAGTGGAATGTCTCTTGCACATCGGTCATGGTCGTCCCGGCGTCGCTAACGGCATCGTCTTCAACGAAAGTCACCAGCTGCTCCCCAAGAGTGTCCAGGGAATTCACCCATTCACTGGTGTACAAGGATCCGCTTTCGTCCGCGGCTTCATAAAAGGAGCTAAACATTTCGTCCGCTCCACTGTCCTCTGCCTCTGCGATGTCTGCCAGAGGAGAACACAACCCATTGATCTTAGGGATGTAATTCGTCGGTTGCGAGGACGCATCCGACTGCTGGACCTTGGAGGCGGGAGGCTCAACGCCAGAGAAGAGCTGCCATGGTGCGATAGATGTGGGAATGTCGATGGTCTCAGGGATCGTAGTATCGAGCGACAACGAGGTGACGTTGAGGTCCAGTGGAGCGAAGGATGAATGTGACTTCAGGGTTGTAGGACGAACCGGCATGGCGAGTTTAGAGGGACTAAACGACGCGGAGAAAGTTAAAGCGGAAGGGGGAGCGGACTTGGCCGGTTTAGAACGAGAAGTCGATCCGGGGAAAGGTAGAGCTGAAGGGGGAACCGGCTCGGCCTGTCCACAGCCAGGGGAGGACAGGGGGGACGACGCAGCAGGCGCCGCAGGAGATGGCGGAAGAAAGGAAAGGCATCCTACGAGGTCAAGTTCGATAACCTCCTCAAGTTTGTCGAGAGGGAGCTTGCGCTGCAAGAGATCGAAATATCTGATAAGAGCGAGCATGTCCGGTTTACGCTCGGCCGCTTTCATGGCCTTGAAGTAACGGCGATAGGGAGCGGCAAATTTCTGGAACTTTACGACGTCGACTGTCGGGACGAAGATCTGTGGTGAAGAGAAGACGACGTCGAAATCATCCCAAGCTGGAGGGCGGGCATCGTCGCTGTATGTAGGAGTATCGGCTGGAAACGTGCCCTTGGGAATGTCGAACGGGTCCATCATAAACGACGAGTAGTCGAGTTCAAAGTTGCCGGTGAACTGCGTAACACTCAGAATCGGTCAGGTTGTCTGAGGAAGTACGCACCTCTGGTTCTTCGGAGGGAATGACGATGTCATGTTCCATCTCGGTGGGCGAAGGTGCAGCAGAGAGGAAGCTCATGATGAATTAGCGGAACGGGTATACGGGAGGCGAGTAAAACAGAGACAATGAAAGAAATGAGAGACGGTGTGTAAGGCGATGAAACGGCGAGAAGAAGGAACGTGTAGAGACAAGCTGGTCAACAGCTGCAAATGGGGACAAGTAAGTGGGGATCCTTCAACCAACGTTCTCGTCGTTCCTATATACCCGACAGGCTGACAGGTGGGAATAGCTTGAGTGGATGGTTCATTGTCCTCTTTGTATGTCGCTATGGCTAGGGAGGCGGATGCCATAATCATATACGAGCGTCAGCCAGAACCACCTCGAGGAGTCCAAGCGCATCGTCCGGGCAGTTCGGCGTTTTTGATGGACTTGAAAAACACGGTGGCAGAGACTATAACAGTGGTATAGCGCTAGGTACCTCCCCCATCCCTGGTTCGCGGGGTTTCTAACTTTGGAAGGGGTGGCAAGGAAGGTGGCTTCGATGCCGTTTCCGCCATTCAGTGTGCTTTGAAGGTGATGATGTGATTACATTCGAGGTTGGCTCGAAGTAAGGCTTCTATGACAAGGTCCAAACCATTCATCGTGAACTTAGCCGCACATTGTACGAATCAAGTACGCGGCTGCATCACGACGTTTTGCGACATAACCCGAAGGGACGTTGGTATTCCAATGAAACGATCATGAAACCCCAGGACTTCCAAAGGGTGATTTCCCCAAACTCCAAGCTGTGTTTGACGGCATTATGGATGGAGGAGTGTTAGCGGTATCGCGACCGCAAGATTGTGGCGAGTGGTGAGTCGCGCCACCCTCACGTGACGAACGCGTTTGCTCTGCGAAGCGGATTTCGGAAAGCACGCGCGCAATGGTTATTCATACGTTCATAATGTCCGTGATATATTCCAAGATCTTTGTTTATTCCTAATTTTACAAATATGGTCATTCCGAATCCTACATCAACCCGACCGCGCTCAGGCAGTGAACTTCGTCTTCAAGGCGGTGATCGACGGAGTGAAGAAGTATTCGCCACCCTTTGAAACGACGAAGTCGAACGGCAAGTTGAGAGTGGCGGTCTGCGCGTCAGGGTTTGTTCCCTGCATCGTGCGGGCGTCGTTGCCATTCTGACCGACTGTACAAGAAGACGTGAGTTTCGTCAATAGTTGTGTGAAGTCGTGGTACGTACTGATGGGGTCGAAGCCAGGAACGACGGGTTTCTGAGGAGGGAAGTTGATGTTATTCGCCCAAGCTTTTAGAAAGTGCATGAGTCAATATACAGCCTATTGACATCTGAATATAAGCTACCTTTCATGAGGAACTCGAAGCCGTTCGCGAGGACTGTCTGGTAGCAAACGAAGGAGAGACCCCTGTCGCAGTGCGTCTTGTGCTCATGGTTCTCCTGAGGAGAGACCTCCGGGCCGAACGGAATACCATTGCGGTTGATGGCGTGCGGTATGAGAGCATTCGGACCAAATCTTTCAGATATAATGAGCAACGCATTATTGATATCAAAATTCTGGAAAACAACGCACTTGCTCAAGTCAGAGCGTGGGTTCGTCTTCCTGATGTGAGCCGCGAATGGGCACTTGCTCTGGTCAGCCGCCTGTATACCATATAATTTCAGTCGCTGTCGCGAAACGAAACAAATCGTCTGAATCGTACCCCGCTGAAATCGAAGTTGTTGTTGCGTTGAGGGTCGGCTGCGAGGACAGGATCGTCTACTTTCGGTGTAATATCAATCGGTGCACCTTCAAAAATTGTGAGTCAATTGCAACGAAGCTTGGGACGGGGCATCCTTACCACTCTTCCACCTGCCGACCAAACGAGCGCCGAGAAGCTCGCTTCCTTGAGCGGGGGGAAGACCGGGTTCCTGAATCGGGTTATCAAGCAAGAACTTGTCGAATTCGGGTACGAGTTGGTTGAGTTGACGGTAGCTACAAGGAAAGAGACGTAAGATACACTACAAACAGATGAAGGCGGTATTCCAAAGTACGACTTACACAAGGAAGGAACCATTCGCAGCCCATGCGGGGCGGCTAGCCAGGTTCGGGTCTCCGTCGGCGCCAACGACGATGATGCCAGGGGGTACGACCTCTTGTCCTGGGAGAGGCGTTTCGACAGAGGCGATCGCAGGGAGAGAGACACCGTCCAAAAATCCCTGTTATCGCAACGGTATCAGCACTTTTTAACAAGTATTACCACTCGTTTTACATACGAAATGTTCGTGTCCTTTCTCCTTTCCAGGACGTACGTTCCCGTGAACCTTGAAGACTTGTTTGAAGGAGCTGCCGAGGACATGGAACACCTTGTCGCAGTCCTCGTTGATGGTGGCTTCGGAATCGCCAGCAAACTATAATCACGTCGTGATTCAGATTCTTCATCTAAAAAACACAACTTGACGCGTGCAAACATACCAGGAAAAGGCCGTCAATATCATGGCCCTTGAATTGAGGAAGCCATGCCGGGTCGAATACGCCGTTCACGACCTGTCCCTGATCACCGATTGCCTGAGCACTCGCGAATTGACCAGCGGCAAATGGGGGATCGGCCAAATTGTCTGTGATACCGAGCTATCCAAATGTCGTTTTTTCAATTTCCACAAACACCCGTTCGGATCGCAACACTTACCGCGTTGAGACCTTTCTGTGAGAACGAGACGTTAATGCCAGAAAGCTTGATGAGGCCAGGGTCTCCTTTCTTCTTGTGGTCATCAATCGCCTTGCGTGCCTTGATGATATCATTCGTGGTCGTGATGGCCGGAATGAGTTGCTTGAGATGTTTCTTGAAATCGGCGGGGTTCACGATTTTGAAGAACAAGAACCATTCCACGCGCTTGGGGATTCCGAGGCTGTTGTTATGATATGCATGAGTTATATGCTCGCAGTGATCAGTTCGTCATGACGTACATAACATCACCTGTTGAGGTCTTCAGAATGATTTCGACATATATGCATCGATACGACTACATACCTTGGATATCGTCAAGGTTCAAACCAGGAGCGGGGGGAAGGGGTTGCTGAGACATTGTTGTGGTATGTATGTAAGAGTGGGTAATAGGAGGGGGAGGTTATGGTGGATACAAGGCCTCTTTATATGTGCCAGACAGACGCCCGAACTTTGCCGCAGAAGGAGGCTATGCAGAATGGACATATTGCGTATTGCGTGACTCTCCACACCCTGCTTCGCCAGACCTGACAGAACCTAGAACGGGCAAACAACAGCCTACGAAACAGCATTCGCGGCTAGGCGCGTCATCACGCGGTTCTTGGGCGTCCATTCGAAACGAGAAACCGCTGCAGAAAGAACGGGGGTGGGGCAATTTTGCTCCCAAAAGGAGGGATGCGGGATGCGGCGCACAATCCCCATCATCCACGCATTGACAATAAAGATCCGTTTCCTCGGAGCGCACGATTTAGCCTTAGCACGGCCTCTTCGCATCTCCGGTATTTGAGTTTAGTTTGGGGTGCCAGTGCACGATGGTCAAACAGACCGAGGGAACCGAGAACCGAGAACAACGGAAAATAGCCACCCAGCTTTACGTAATCGAGGCCCACTGCTGGAATGAACCAAAATAGGTTTGAGTGGACCGCTTGCAACGACCAATGCATGCTGCGCGATTGGCTGCAAGCCAAGTTGGAGCGCTTCGGTCTAGTCAAGAACTCTGGAATCAAAATGATGTCGCCTTAATCTTCCGTTTCGCAAGGAGCTGTGCATGGCCCGGTGCCTCAGATGTCATGATTATATCCCCTTCCAAGGATATCAAGACTTCTGGGCATACAATGAGGTTCGTCAGTTATTCGATCAAGAAAAGTCGAAGGTGAACCGCCGGTCCCTTCGTACCACCGCAAGGAAAAAACTGCATACAACCACCGACACATGTAATACAAGACGGATTCCTAAAGTCTCGAGCTGGCAAAAGAGCCGCGTTATGATCTGGGGGTGCGATGGACCCTGGGAGTAATTGCTCGTTATATGCGCGTGTATACTGTTACAGTGTTAGACCGATCGATAGCACGGTATTCGCCTCCATTCATCCATTAACGAACTGAATTTGATCATAAATGGGCGCCGCGCCGACTTGGTGTGGAGACACGTTGTTAGGTTGAGATAAGATGGCGACCGTCCCTACCGCCCATAATTTATATGTTTATGCGATTGCGGGGTAGATTGGGTTTAATCGCAGAACTTCAGTTGGGATTCGGAAAGGGATAGATTTCCACGTGGGAAGAGTCGCGTCTTCTCGAAAGAAGGCAGCCAGAACTCTAGACTTTCGCCCCGGAAAGATAGCATGGGCTCGGCGAAATGCACCATATAGCCAAAGATCTGGAAATAAATGAAGGCATGGCGCGGGGCTCAAGTGAGGATCAGACGAAAGAACAGGGCGATTGGAAAGCTGGCGCCAAGTTAGGAACAACTTTAACCAGTTGGAACGACTTGAGGGACCTGGCGAATTGAAATGGGTGGAAATCAGAACTCAACCGGAAAGAGAAAAGCGGTGCAGTGGCGACGTACGACGAATGATGGCAAACCATTTGCAAATGCGTCGACAGTATAATAATGGCAATTCTGCTGCACACTAGCACTCCACCTCAAGTGACCAAAAATTGATCGTGACACGTCGAGGGTGTTTCAACCAGCAACACTAGCCGCTCTCCGTTCTCAGCCCAGCCATCGTCGCCGTCTCCGACGGAGAGCAGAACTGTATTGTCCCATTTCTTCAACTTCACCATCTTCCGCTTCGGCGTCACATTTCCTATTCCCATTACTCTCCGCGTGCATCTGCTTTCGTCATGCTCATACTCATGCTCACCACCGTCTCCGCTTCCCAGAGTTCACCGGCGAGTCGCAGCTCCCGCTTCGCGCATCAGGTGACTTGGGACGAATACCGGTGAGGTCAGAATGTCAACAACGGCTCATGTGGCTTTGGGGTTTCGTTCGTCTTCTCCTTCTGTTGCAGGTTCCCAGGACTTGACTCTCCGCCATCTCCGCCGTCCGTACCACAGCTCGAATAATCTTGAGTATCGAGTGCTGACCGTCCTCCATTCGTATGGTCTCGCCGGGGAGCAGTCCAGGTATTCCGGTGGTGGTTATTCAATATGGCATTTGGAAAGAGATCACTACATGATGCCCACGTGGTCAAAAGAGTCGCTGAATTGATGCTTGCGTTCTCGCAGCTATACGTCATCGCGGCTTCTAGACTTTGGCCGGGAAAGCACACCAGCTCGGCGAGATGCACCGTGTGTGCAAAAGATCTGAAAATAAATGATGACCAGGCGGGGTGATCGAGTGGGGATGGAAGCAACACCATCAAACGATTGGAACGACCACCTGACGAATTCAAATCAGTGAGAAAGCACGCGAAGAGAACGGCGGCGATGGCGACGTACGAATAAATAATGGAGCCAAAGTGGCGTATGTCAAAATGCACTTAATGGCAATGACGCCACTCCACATCAACAGCAGTGCCACAAGGAAGGAAGAACACCCAACGTTCACGTTAACCATTTTGCACATATTGTAGCAATGCTGCTACCTCTGGGCCACTCCACCCCAATTTAAAGCGACCTAACGTGTGCATTGAATCGGACGACCGAGGGGGTTCCAGTGAGGATCGTACGGAATAGTGATGCGGAAGTTAAAGTTAGACACAAGTGAAAGGACCACCTGACAAATTCAAATCAGAAACAAAGAGCAAGAAGAATGGCGGTGCAGTGGCGACATACAATAAATGATGTGTGATGTAAACCATTTTGCGAATGTGCATAATACG
This sequence comes from Rickenella mellea, assembly GCA_004355085.1. NCBI lineage: Eukaryota > Fungi > Basidiomycota > Agaricomycetes > Hymenochaetales > Rickenellaceae > Rickenella > Rickenella mellea. Next base: position 130,891 of record ML170214.1, on the reverse strand, counting down.
GCAATGCTGCTACCCCACACCACCCCAATCGACCCAACATGTACATTGACGTCCGAGGGTGTTTCAGCCCACAGCGCACACCCGCTCGCAGCGTTCGCCGCACACAGCTCAACCATCATCGCCGTCTCCGAATGACAGCAGAGCTTTAGCTTTGTTGTCCCCTTTCTTCATCTTCGCCTTCTTCTGCTTCGGCATTCCCGTTCCGATTCCTTTGCCTGTGCCGTCGTGTTCGTCACCGCTCCCAGCAGCTCCAACGGCGAGTGGTAGCTTTCGCTTCTTCGCGTTAGATGACTTGGCGTTAGAACTGGTGGATCCAAAAGTCAAGGACGGCTTGTCCGGCTGGGAGCCTTCCTTCTTCGTCTTCTGCTGCTGCTTCCCAGGACCTGGTTTTCCATCGTCTCCGTCTCCGCCGTCTATCCCACCACCTGAAACAAGGTCTGGATCAACGCGTGGGGGTAATCCTCTCACTACATAGTTCAAGCCAAAAGAATCAATTTAGATGAATGAATCTGCTGTACTGGTGTTAATAGAGCGACTGACCAGCGCGTCTAGCATTCTCCGCCTCCAGCGCCGACATATGTTTTCCCTGCTTGAGGACAACAACCACGGGCTTCTCGTCGTCGTCGTCGTCATCCGCGCTCCCCGGGTCCTCTTCCGGGCGTTCCGGTATCGGCGGTCTATCAGTTCCAGAGTCTGAAGCCTGAGGTCTCCGAGGAATGGGCGGCCGCCCGGAGGACGCTTGCCACGCGTCGAACTCGTCTTCTTCATCATTTTCACCGTCGTCATAGTTTGGTTTGCCTTCGACTTGGTTGCGCATGCGTTGCAGGAAGGAGGGGACATTTTGGCTGTAAGCCAGCCGTGAGGAGAGTTGATGGCGGTTTGGTTCAGAGGGCATTTTGGATGTTGTGTGACCGTGACCGTGACGGATACCAACTTGATCATGAACCCGAACCCTCACCATGTCCTCTGATGTCGATGTTGCAAAGACAAGACTTAAGGAGTATCAGGGTATTTCGGAAGTTGATATAACTGCAGGTCTTCTGGAGGCTCTGCTGGAACATGCACCTACCCCGCAGTGACGCTCTAATGTTGCCCAGGAAATTATTACTTCCGCCAACGATCTGCAATTGCGAAAACTCGCTGCTCGCTATCAGGATGGCCTTCTGTTACCTATGCGCGCGATGGGGGGAAAGACTCCTCCAATTTCCGAACACCCGTCAAGACCATCCGCTGAGATCAACGGGAAAAGTGTAGAGTATTTAATTGACGCCGCCAGCAGAGAGCAGAATCCCATCATGATGAAGGAACTGACTCTTAGGCGTGATAACTTCCGATGCGTTATAACCAGAATCGCGGATAGCCTTGCGTGTTTGCAAAAGCGCACAGTCGCGCCTCCCAGTACCACCTTGTTTACCGCTCTTGCTCACATCATTCCATTCCCGCTTGCTCCCCGCACGAATCAACCGGCTGAGGTGCGCACAATGTGTCCTATGACCAAGTAAAATCCCATTCATCACATTTTCATCAAATCAGGTCAAAAAATCGACTGCAATTTATGAGATTCTCAGCCGTTTCCGTGGCTTCGAAGACTTCCCCATGTTACCCAACGACAACATAAATCGATTAGAAAATTCCCTGACGCTGACTCAAGACACCCGTACCTGGTTTGGGAGACTTGATATCTGGCTTGAAGCTGTAGAGGGAGCGGAAGACACCTATCGTCTCGGGAGAGCCCACCCTTATGCTAGCCAAATTAACGCAGGCACCGTGATCAAGCTCTCAACAACAGATCCCAGGCTAGCATTGCCAGATCCCCGACTACTTGCACTCCATGCGGCTTGTGCGAAAGTGTTGCATGCTTGCGGCGTGGCTGACGTTGTAGACAAGATCATCGGAGACATGGAAGACATGAACGTTCTCTCTACAGAAGGAACTGAGGAGTCGATTGACCTGCTCCGCGCTCTGCTTGTGTATTGGGAACTTCGAGAGTAGGACAACTGAACTTCGCGAGGGAAGTAACACGGAGAGGGAAATTGAGGACGTAAGGTGCAAGCATGGCTTAATCGCATGGTTGTAATGCACAGTTTGCGCCCATCTCAGAATACGCTGTTGCTAAGTAGACTACGAGACCGGAAAAGAGAATGCACATTGATATTTCAAGCCGCGACGTGTGCATTTCCACCGTCGTTACTGATGCTAGCATTGCAACGATTTCCGATCTCCACGAACATGCGAGGGGACGGGAAAGTATCTCTTTGCTGCTTGGGCGGTGGGCAGGGGAAACATCCCGACTCGTCTTCGAATTCTCGCAGAGAGCCTTAGGAGAGTGGATGGACTCGGAGCGAAATTATCTTTCCGACCACCTCTGTCTCACATTTGAACTCCGAAAACGGCAGGTCACAACCACTGCGTTTAAGACCTTCCTAGATCGGCCCTGGCTAGCTCCATAACTCTTCACAAGCTGAAGTCATACTGTACTACCCATAGGTTCGTGGCTATAAGGAGTAAACTGATGTCACGCTATACCTTGTTATGTACATTACACGCGTCTACCTATGATTGGAATAGACAACATATCCCGCGCATTGGGGCTACCGTTGGCTACATTGATATAAGCCACCTACGCAACTCTGGCTAGCTCCAGAAATCTTCACAACGTCGAGTCATAACGTACTACCCATGGCGTGGCTAGGTCCCTAACCAGACCTACACGCAGCCATCTTATGGCCTCTAACCCGAGCTAACCCTATTTTGTCTATCAAGGGCTTAAACGCAGTGAACTGCGAGAAACGACATGTCTAACTGACATTCAAAATTATGAGACTGCTTGCTCGTTCCACGATCTTCAACGACCTATCGAATCACTTCCACACCTTTCTCCGTCTACTATCACTGGCTGTCTCCAACAACGACACCGGCGATACACCGTTTCTCCGAGGGTTTGCGTCAATAGATGGCTATGTGGGCTATCTTGTCGCATATTATGACCGGCTGGGCCTCAAGGCATTGTCCGACTTTACTGTGATCGAGGTTTACCATTGTAAGGCGAAGACTCGGAAGTCCTTTGAAAACGAATACATTTCGTCAAAACTCCGCGGCCCTGATGGCCATACGTTTTTTCTGGTCTTCGAGCGGTCCGTAGGGGACGGGGAAGCTCCCAGTGATGGCGGGGAGTCTGCCGTGAAGATTCAGGAACATGCTCAGGTGCAGACTCATGGTGGGGATCTGGCGCAGGCTCGGGAACAACCCCCACCCATGCATACAGGGTCGGCATCTCCGGCGACATCATTTTGTTCTCTCTGCAGAGCAAGTTCAGGACTATCTATCATCGAGATTCTCTCCCTAAGGGGTCGCACTGTATCCATGGTAAATTTATGTCACGGTCGGTTCCAAAAGGCGGGTGATGAACTCGGGAAAACCTTCACCATGAAGGAGGACCGACCCCTCTACCTATATGAACTCGCATTGCTCGCACACGCAGTGCATCGTCGCTGTGGGGAAGATGGGCTTTACCGCGACCAATTCGCGGCCATTCTGGGCAAAGCGATCCAGGAAAAATGCGATGCAGTCGAGTCATATTCAGCGAACAGTCCTGATAAATATCAGGTGCTTGAGGAGAATGATATCGGAAATGAGTTGGAACCTGTGAAGAAGATTTTTCGAGAGGAATGCCAGGAATTTCTGGGCATGGTGAGGCTTTCTCATTTTTGTCATGTTGAGTCCAGACCTATTGAATGATTGTTTAGATTGGAGAGGCAGAAAATCGCACTAGGCAAAAGGAGATGGAGGATTGGAGGCAAATGGAAGAGGAGAGGAGGCAAATGGAAGAGGCAGAGAACAGTTTGCGAGAGGAGAGGAGGCAGTTAGAAGAAGCACGTGCGGAAATGGCTCGTCTAACGCGGCAACTTCAGCACCTGGGCATCGAGCCTCAGCCCTGAGAATCCGACCGGTCAGTGTGGTCATTCGTTAAACAGCAGTACAAATTCGAAACCATTCTGTCTAACTTGCGGGATTGCTAATCAAGCTCGCGAGAAATAAAAGCGATATCATTACAATCCATGAAGCATCGAAATTGACAGCTCATGTATTTTATTAAGTCTGCGGGCAAACAGGCTGACGTACTCGTGGCGGATGAAACGACAGGACTGGTGTGTGTGAGCCATATTTTCAGCACTGGTGCGTATGAGAGATGAACGGCCAATGGCGCCGGGAATGTATTTCTATGGATTGTTCAAGGAGACGCGGTGAGGGGAAGACTCCGAGTCGTCTGCGAATTGTTTGCAGAGAGAAGAATGGGTGGACTTGGAGGGAGGTTATCTTTCAAGTCGTAATACAGGTCGTGACCCCCACCGAGGCCGAGCGACGCATATCACCACACAAGTCGGTTTTCAAGCGCAACTTGCCATGCTTCCACGGATTCCGACGAGCTATATTCTTGGGTGCCTAAATACTTCTCCACGTCTGCTCAGAGGCATTTAGCAAAGAATCTACAGCCTGCTCGGCGTCGCTTTACAGTACCACATCGCGGAATATCGCGTAATTACTCGCCGAGTGCATGTTCCTGCTCCTGAGGCGTCTTGAAACGCTTCTGGGTGGTCTTCCGTAACATAAACGGCTCATCGTCGCAGAAACTGGTTTGAGTGGCTATTGGGTTGCTTCAACGTCATTTGATCACCACAGTCGCAGGAAGATGGTTGGAGCTTAACACTTTCATACAAAAGACAGGCTGGTCTTGTACCGTATATGCTACATCATTTTAAATATAATTTTCAGCGACAAAGTCCTGTGTCTGAATTCCTGAGTTAATTTGGCTAATGGACGAGTTGTGATCCTTTCTTCGAGTGATGTCCGAGTCATCCATGGGCGTCTCCTCCCCAACCACTGTCTTCTCCCCACTCGTTTTCCGGCATGTCGTGACCAATAAATACTAGTCCATTTGCAATGCAATCTAAAATCCTTGGATGCGCAAGAACCTCACGAGACGAACAAGATGGAATTGTAACTCGCGTAAGCGCGTTCCGTCCGTCCGTACTTCGAGATAGTATCATTTTGATGACTAAATCCGAGGGAAGACTGGGAGGCTCCGAAGGATAAACGTTACCCTTGCATAGCCGAATTTCATTAAGCTGTGGACAGTTGCACCCCGATATATTTTCATCCGATGGAGGGGTCGGCCCAGTCAATAATTCAACTATTTCGTTATATCCACGATCCACCTGACTCAAGTCCAGGCATGACAAATAAGGAAGGAGTTGGATGCTGTCGGTCAATTCGCGTGATGGGATTGTGATAGCAGTTCCCGTCAGGCGAAGTATCTTCAGAGGTGGTCGTGACCTTCGCAAAAAGGACTTCATATTTGGGGTATAATTAGGAACGGGTAATTCCCCCGACCACGGATCTGACGAGATGGTTAGAGACAGAACCTCCAACGCTGGACAGCAAAGGGTGTCCAAAAGACAAGTATTCTGGTATGTTGCATATAATCCTGAAATTTCTAAGTGCTTTAAAGCGCCTAGGTTCAAAATGTCTGGATGGAGACCAGACATATTCAGGCTGAAATTGAACGATAATTGGGCGCAGACAGATTCCACGACCGGACACATGCGAAGGAGTGAGAGTAATTCGGCAGTGGTTATTGAATTTGAGTGGATGTTGATGTTTCGTAGACACAGTGACGGCGGCTGATCTGGTACAATGATATGAAATATTGGAGTACGTAAAATAAGATGAGTCAGGTTTGGAGCGGACTCAATGACCAATCGAATGCCAGCACGCCCAGGTGGGTCCCAGGTATTCCGATGCCCCAGATCTAGAGTCTGAAGGTTACTGTAATTTGGGGAAAGTGATCCCGTGAATTCCGTCATGAACAGGCTGTCAGAATCGTCATATCGAAGTACTATCTCTTTCCACCGTTGTTGGTGAGAAGCCAGTAGATTCAAAGCGTTAACGTTGCGTCGGTTCACGGCAATGTCAAAAGAAAGATTGCAAGATGCGGCTCTCGAAATCCATTCTTGTAGTCCTTCAACGCTCCAGTCCTTTGGGATTCTGATTGCTGACCATAGTGACGGGGTGGATAAAGCAATCTGCCGCCAGCGTCGACACACTCGACCGAGTTTGAGAGGTGTTTCCGACGCACGTGGTCGAGGGAAAGTACAAGTACTAGAGTCATGAGAATAGCTTGTATCCCTGCCGGAAGGAATGGAGTGGGTGAATACCTCGCCAACAAGCTCGGGAAGGAGACGTCGAGCGGGAGTGAGGAGGGCTTTATATGCGAGAATTTGGTCGTTCAATGTGTCCCGCTTTCCGAGTAAGGGTAAGATCATCTGATCCAATGACGAAAGTTCCACCTCCATCATCTGCACCAAGCTTGTGATGTTGTGCCTCTCACTAGGCGTCGGAACATAATTCGTATGCAACACATCCTCAAATGAAGATCTTGTCATAATTCTGTAAACGCAATTTGGTTCATGTGAGAATTAGCGAATTTAGGCTGCAGTACTAGTAAGAAACTCACAGTTCGAATTGTTCTTGTTCGGAGTCAAGATCTGGGCGCTTATCGTGCCACAAAACTAACACGTGTCTATCGATTAAGCACGACGTTTTCCTGATTTCAGTGAGCTCTTCGCTCTAAAAGCCTCCTCAATAACACAGCCCGTCGGAACCATGAGTATGGATAACAGGGAGTAAGTCAACAGTGCGTCGTCTTCCCCTTCATCCTCGGATTTCTCTCGTACGCAGTTGGGAACTTCGTGGCCACCCCGATAACGACGACTCTCGCGATCGCTTGCCGATCTGACACCCAACGGCGTCCGAGTCCCAGTTGGATTCTACAGATTCCGTAGAAGACGACGGAGTGGGAGGGGGAGAGGTTAGGAGTGTCAGCGAATTCGCTCATTGGGAGATCTGGATATCTGAAGCCGGATGTCGGAATGCAATCAATGTGGAAAATGAACGTAGTCGCGCAAGCCAGGAGGTTCATGTGGTACACGAAAGGCCTAGGTTGGTCGGTTTTTTTTCCATGTGTGCGTCGCTGAAGCTCTTACGCGCAATGACGTCGAAATTTGTCTCCGAAATCATACAGTAGCCAATACGAGCCAAGACAGTTTTCTTGAACAACGATGTTCACAAGAGAGACACATTTTAGGATGTTAGAAGACAAATTATATTCGCAAACAAGTACACAGAGTAATACAACAGGAAGTAAAACGTGAGATCTGAAAACATGGGCGAGTCAGCGAACAATCCATCAACGACCAAAAAACTACATCATCCAGAAGAAAAGAAGATCAGACATCCAAAGGAAGGTCATTCGAACCCTCATCGCGCCGACCCCCACCTCAACGCCCAGCGTACCCTCGCGGGTAGCCCTACTCAACCAAACACGGATGGGTTCTGTGCTGGTGTATGAGTGGAAATCCGGGAAACGTGCGGTCTGGGGGAGTGCTCCCCGTGAAGGGAGGGCACTAGGGAGGAAACTGCGAATTACGGTATGGTTTTCATCGTGTGGAGGGGGTGTGGATGTGGATGCGATAATGGGAGAACTCACGAGTATAATAAAAGAGTCGTTGAGTTGAGTTCGATGAGAGAGAGGAATCTGGGGAAGGGGGAGTCAGTGGGTTGTTGTTGAGGGGTGTGAAAGAGAAGAGAAGAATCAGACGAAATGGCACTGGCAAGTGCGCTGTGCATTCCGTAGAATGCGTGTTCGTTGCGAACGAACAAGCTCTATTCCTCGGCATGGTCGTGTAGGACGGGGAAGAGAATGAAGTCATCACTTTGAGACAAAACGGAAACGCAGACTCACCATCAACGAGGAACGACGACCATCGAGTACACGACGAAGAGAAGAAAGAAAGCGGGCAAATTTTTTAAAGGACGACATGGTCCGTGCGTCGAGTCACGCGACCGTGAGCACGCCTTTGTCATCCTTCTCTTGTGCTTTACTCGGCGACGAGGATAATGGATTGACACTCTTTGAACCTCAACCAACATCATGTCGGCGACGTTAGTCGAGCGTCCGACACCTGTAGATATCGGCCCACGACCGCGGCCTCCAGATATCATCGACGTCGACAGCTTCGAGTTGCCAGCAGAGGTTACAGAGATTAACAGAAATAGCTCCTCAGAATCGTCGAGGCCGAGTAATAGAAGGAGGTTGGATGAAGGCGACCCCATCGTTGTGGATGATAGCGATGAGGAGATACAATTGGTTGGTCCTGGACCGTCGACGAGTACTGGAGCGCGACGACAGCATTTGGGTATGTGTGCAAGTTTTCATCTTGAATGGTATAACAAATATCTGACTAGTTACTCAGCTCCGCCTAGCTTCCCTCGACGTAGGTACACCCCGCCGCCACCACCGCAAGACACCTCGGTCCCGCCTCTTCCGCCATTCCCGCCCCGAGTCATGCCGCCAATGCGCCGCAACATCCCCGTCGACCAATCCGGTGTCCTCCGCCCCCTCTTCCAGCCCTTCCCTTTTGAAAGTGACTTCCGCCCCATGGCTCCCCGACCCGTCCCAGATCCACACGCACCACCAGCTTCGCTCCCCCCGCCAGGTCAGGCGCACATAAGCTTGCGTCCCCGGCGTTCTTTTCGGGAGGGAGACCATCATAATGGGAATGCGAATGGAAATGGGGCAGGGATGGGAAGGATGGGGTTAGGCGGTGCGCTACTCGCGCTGAACAGACAGAATCAGCTGGAGGCAGATGTAGCTGCCCGGCGAGATACAGCGGCTCGCACCGGCGGCGGTGGAGGTGGAGGTGGTGGGATGTGGAACCGCCTCTTCGGCTTCATGGGCCGCTCATGGTTCGATACAAACAATCACTCAGACGGCGAACCCATGGACGACGAAGACGCCGACATCCTCGACGCGCTCGCCCTCTCCGCACACGAATACGCCACCCGCAACAACAACAACGCCAACGACAACCCCGACCACCCCTTCCGTCCCCCTCCCCGTCATCGCCATCGACAGTTCTTCGAAGACGACCCGGGCCCTCAAGACGCGTGGGATCCCATGCGCCGATATCGTGGACCAGGAGGAGGGGGATTCGGGAGGGGTGTGGTTGGTTTTGGTGGATTGGGCGGGTGGCGGGGGGCATTTGAACGACACAAGCCGGATTATGTGAAGACGTATACGCATCCGCAGAAAGCGCAGCCTGGGTTCACGTTTGATTTTGCGCTGCCGTCGCCGGTTATCGTGGTTGACGCTGAGCCTGGGCCGAGTGGATCCACGTCCTTCTCATTCGCCTCTGCCTCCTCTTCCTCCGCCGCTTCAGCGTCTGCCTCTGCATCTACATCAGCCGCAGCATCATCTTCGACGGCGACGGCACCACCAACAGACCCGCAAACAAACACGACCCTCGTCTGCGCGAAGTGCCTCGATCCGCTCCTGATCAACGTCGTCGGCCCCGAGGAGAAGGTCGCGAAGAAGCGGATATGGGCGTTGCGGTGTGGGCATTTGGTCGATGGGAGGTGTGTGGAGGGGATTATGAGGCCTCCGCCGCCGCCTGTGGTCGTCGCGTTGTTGGATGAGGATGAGAGTGAGAGTGAGGGGAGGATGGATGGGGGTGAGGGGAGGACGGGGAAGGTGGATAAGGGCAAGGGGAAGGCGAGGGAAGTTGATACGCCGCTTGGCGACGCGACGATTGCGAGTGGAAGCGACGATGTTATTCCCGATGACGATACGTCTATGGATAAAGGGAAGGGAAAGGCCGTCGACGCCTTCGCCGAACCCGCGACTTCTTCCTTCGCCTCAACGCTACCACCACTAACGAGGGTAGACAAAGGGAAACGTAAAGCGGACGAGATGTCTTCGGCGTCCTCCTACTCCCCATCACCATCCTCATCGTCAACACCACTAACACCACCACAACCGCCTCACTCACTGACGAATAACGAAGAAGGAGAGGCGAACCCTGTGCGTTCACGACTCCGACCACGCCATGCTTCGAGTCGACGGGAGAATGGCCCGGAGGGGATACCGCGTACGTTCGAAGCAACACCGCCCAGGCCGTCGGACGTCGAGGTGTTCGATGATAGGCTTATCATGCCCCTTCCGGTCTTCCCTTTGTCGCAATCACAGACGTCATCATCGCAGTTGCAGTCGTCGCAACCGCAAACGGAAGCAGAAGGGAGCGCGTCCTCGCAGTCATCTTCAGCGTCGACAAGGACGTTGGTCTCAGATTCACAATCGAACTCGAACTTGGTGTCGAACGCGGACGCGTTTTCAGCGGCGGTGAGGAGTGCGGGTTCGAGTGCGGGTGCGGGTGCGGGTGCGGGTTTGGGGCGGCCGAATACGCGCGCGTGGGCGGGTCGGTATGCAGGCGCTGGGGCTGGGGCTGGGGAGGGATCGTCTTCGTCTGCGACGAGGATGTCAGAGTCCCCCGACCCAATCGACTTCGCGCCGCCCACCGCGACGCGTCTCCGTCCGCGTCCGTCCCGTCTGCCACCTATACTCCGGCCTCCACGCGCCACCAACGGAAACGGTAATGGCCGTGGAAGAGGGAATGGGAGGGGTAAAGGCAAGGGCAAGACGCGCGCGCGCGAGCCGACGCCCGAGATCGTCGAGGCGGAGTATACGTGGTTCTGCCCTGTCACTGGGTGCGCGAGGCCGCATGTTAGTGTTAAGGTGAGGGGTGTGTGGAGGATGGATGGGGGGAGAGGGGCGGTGGGTGTTTATGTTTAGAGTGTATGTGACCTGAAGGTGCGGAGTGGCGGATCGGTGAGTTTGTTGGTGCGTTTGGTGCTGGATGTTGGGTTGGACTGACGACATTTTGGTACTCCTTCAGGTAGGAATGCTATCGTTCCGCTCTTCGTTCCTTGCAACATGGCCGTCCATCATACTCGCACTGGATTATTTCTCTTTCTTGGCAATATCTGCATAATATATCATCGCAATTGTCCTCTCACCGTGCCAAGTGGTCTCTCTCGTGTGATCCTACCTGTCCCCCGAAGACGGAAGGTGAGCGCTCTGCTCTTCAGGCTGTGATGTCGAGTGGTCGTGTCCTTGCTTTGGGTTTGGTTTGATTTGGACTCTGGAGAGCTACGACGCCAAGATCGGAGAACTGTGGTCTGGTCACCCCCGTCTGCTTAAGCGATTGTTTCTCTGATGCTTTCTGACCGGAGGATTGTCGCAACAGTTCTCGTCTGAAACCGTTTACTTCCTTGCTGTGTCGAAGATCAGTCACAAAGGGGCTCGCTGTCGCGCACGCGGAACTGGTCTCGGTGGTCAAATTTGACGTGGAGATCGCGAGCACGGCGCGTGAACACGAACGCGTTCTCAGACTCAAATGGCGTTAGCAACAGCTTCAACATCAGCCTGGAGATAACGTGAGCTTGAACGGAGGCAACAAGATGGACACAAAATGGAATCAAGCGAAGAACTAGACCATAGACCTCTTCGCCGTACCTACCGCGATCCTATCACTCAAGGAGATCGACGCGGATTCACGTTCTAGCTCTTCTTTTGGTTCTCGTCCTGGCTCTCGCCCGGTAAGCGTTGGGTTCTGGTGCCAGTCGGAGCGGTGGTGGGCGGTAGCTGGTTTTCTCTAATGATCGAGTCGTACGTCCTTCTCCTCGAAACCTTTAGGCATGGATATTAATATTTGATGTACAGACGATTTGGACTGTGCTGTGGCGAGGAAGAAGTGGACGCCTGAATCTTCAAGGCCTCCAACCCGATGTCTGCCAGTGACCGAATAGTACAGAAATTGGACGGAAGATAACCTTAGCTTTAATATTGACCACTACAGTGTACGCAATCTGCGATAAAATCCACTTTTTGGCTTCGGCTCTATGCATGGTCGGAAAGGGCGACTCAATGACTAGCTCGCTTCTCCATCGGCTCCAGGATGCATTTAGCGCACTCCTGAGCCTCGCAATAAATATCTTTCCGGGTCAGTTTGCACCTTTTGACCATGTATCTGCAGGAGGCTTCAGATCGGGTTAACGCAGAGGGCCGCAAGAGCACAGTACGAGGACGTTGGTGGGTCACGGGAGGCAACTATAACCTGGCATTCCCCGTCGCATCGCTGGTCCGCGTGATTATTGGTACTCATATTGGCAGAACAAATGAAACTTTCAATGGAATCGGTGGTGCGGTATTGAATATAGTATACACGGACATCCCGTGGGGATCCCGTTGAGCATATTAAGGATAAAAACTGAACACTGCGATGAGTCACGGAGAAGTGGTGGAAATGGGTTTCGCGCTGTAAAGGGTGCAGTCAGGAGACAAGAGAGTTCAACGTGCGTAAGAGACTATCCGACCCTTCACGTCAGGGATACGTCACGCCCTTGGTCTATCCCCAGTAGGCGCTTCAGGTGTCTCACCTCTTCGTCCTTCGCCTTCATCTCCTCGTCCTTCGCCTTCATCTCCTCATCCCTCGCCCTCATCGCCTCATCCTTCGCTTTCATCTCCTCGTCCTTCGCCCTCATTGCCTCATCCTTCGCCATAATCTCCTCATCCCTCGCCCTCATCGCCTCGTCCTTCGCCATAATCTCGTTGTCCCTCGCTCTCAGTGCTGCATTGCTTTGTTCAATATAAGCTCTCTGTGCAATTCTGTCCTGTTCAGGTTCGTCGACCTACCAGTATACCATGAGTCTTGATACGACACAACAAACTGAGCAAGCCATACCTTTGCTTGAAAAACTGATAATTCATCATTATATGTTCTAACCACATCCTCCACACTGGCGACGATGCTCTCCATCCTAACAACAGTGATGGGTCCCCACTTGCCGGCGTTGCCATTGAAGGTTGGATGAGCACCAAACTGGGTCTCAATGACTTTTGTGATGGTGCCTGCGTAATGGTAGCAGTTTTTGGAGAATATGAGATAGTCAATATTCATATTGTGAACTGCATGGGCCAACACGGCAAGCTGGTGTAGGAGGAGGGGTCTGTCTTCTCGTATAACGTGGGTTATCTCCTCGGTATCGCTTCCCTCGTGAGACTCGTGGTTTATGAGAGTCACCCGGTCATCCGCAAGTCCTCTCGAGAACTTAGAACCCGGGGTAGATGGTGCAGACGTAGACCTGGAGGAGGCGTCGAGTGATAGGAGGGAAGGTGTAGATGAGTTTGTCGACACTGGTGAAGCAGCCAGCGCTCGAGAGTTGACGTGAAATCTACTATGAGCTTGCGAGGTAACCACTGCCTGAAGCTGTTCAAGCTGTTCTTCGGTCTCAGACTCCGGATCCGTCGGCCTGCTGTTGTCGGTAGGAACTCCCCCTAAGCGTTCGAATACAAGATGGTATATGCGGCGACGAGGACCTCTAACGGTCGCAGAAACATATTCGTGCCTAGATAAGGCCTGCCGCGACTTGAATAACTGGACCTTGAGCACCTGGTAGTCGGTGTACGTTGGACCATGGGCCTCATGATGTAGCGCAACTTTGTAGCAAATTCACGGATAGTGACAGGACCGCTGGGGAGCACGTCATACACGGCGTTGTCGTCTGGGGAGGACATTGAGGATAGGATACGGAGGAGGTTGCGGTAGAGGTTCGACACATACTTGAAGGGCATCGCGCAGAGGTAACTTGAACCAAATTCAAACTCCGATTAGCCAAGGTCTGTCTACTTTAGGCCATCCTCCTTCTAAATAGGGAATCACTGCATTTACAATGACATCATCATTCCGTTCAATAATCCGAGTTTCGACATATTGAATTCAAACGAAAAGCAACACCAACTGATGTGAGTAATGCAAACACTACGCTGTCTAAGGCAATTTTGTGCAAAACTACCTCTCTGGTGCTGAGTGCAGATTGAGAACACTCAACTCACAACGAGACTCGGACGCGCAACTCGCGTGGTGAGGAGAGACACACCATGTATAAAGGTTCAGAAATTTATGGTCAGGTTTCCTTTCGCACATTACAGCTAATTGAACATTAGTATTGTTGTGCATGGTGCCAAGAATCGCAAAACAAACGGAGTGTACCGTGTACAGTCGACTCCCTCTTAACCCATACCGATCCGTCACGACTCCGAGCTATGGGTTACAAGGGAGTATGGGTTATGAGAGATCAATTTTGGTGTAAACCTGAGGTTTGGTAGCGACCAAACCTATGGGTTATGGGGGCGTATGGGCCATGAGAGCTATGGGTTAAGAGGGAGTTGACTGTACAAATCACAGTCTCAGCACTGGCATGTCGTATTATTGCCCAAGAATGCAAGTGGAATGGATAAATTTTATCCGATGAGTTTCGATCCCAAGCAGTAGTACTTTCTAACCGCGCAGTCTCAAATGTAAGAATATATACAGAAGGCGGCATAAAATGAGGCAAAGAGCATTCTAAATATTTCCATTTGCCAACTCCGACGTTGAGTGACCAGTTCTTTTTCCCCTCTCGCATACAGATTTTTTCAGCTCATCCACTGACCACAAATTGCATATTACAATAAGACTAGTGTTGTGAAATTGCAAGCCACGTTAAAATAAAGTTGTGACTTTTCTTAGTTGGTCTGAGTAGTATATTTTTATTGTTTTCCGGTCAGCATCGTTTTTGTGCAAACCTGAAGGCCGTGTTTTTCCTTACGGAACGATCATGACTCTTCATGCATTCAATCTCTTTGAAATACAAAAATCTGCGTGAAAAGGAATTTTTGTACATTGTATCGTGTGGGCCATACCGCGTAATTCACGCCAGACCATGGTGCCAGGGAGTAAATTTATATACGGAAAAACGTGGCTCGTTCATTTCTCCATGACCAACATGATAAATGTGACTTAAGCCGGATGTGTCTTCTCTTTGGTAACTCATCTGCGTGGTTTGAGCTTCTGTGTTCGCCAACTGTAATTATGTTGTCTATGCAATCTTAAATACTGAGGTCAAGAGATCACACATCGTTTCAAGAAAAATAAGATGAATGTATTCCATGGTCGGGATCATTGATATGTGAGGTATGCACCATCGCTTTCGCGTGTCTCGTTTGTCTCTGGCTGCGTATTTTATTCGCTTCGTAATATGCGAAAGGATTTATTCTACTACAGCCAAATAACGAGGGTAAATTCTACTACTTATTCCTCACGCAATCGACATTTTGTCCTACAAATGAAAATATTTAAATGAGCCTGCAGTGTGTACAATAGTAGTCTCGTAACCAGACTATTTCTTGGGGTGTGAGGAAACCCCGGCGGGATGGGAGACGGAGGAATTCAGATATATGAGATAACGCAGAGAGCCAAGAGCTCGGTACGGGGACTCTGGTGAACCATGACCTGGGTTACCCCATCGCATCGCTGGTCACTTCAGACATTAATAAGAAACTGATCGTACGTACTTTGGTGAATAAATAAAAACTCCAAGACATCAGCCGAAAGGCATGTGCCTCCCAATAGATAGTAATGAAAGTCTATGAGATCATGATGATACGGTGTTGGATACAGTCACGATACAGTCTATATAAGCGGTAGTCGAGCATAGCTGAAACTGAAAGCAGGGTCATAAAAAGCAAGCAGTCGAGTTGACGTATGAGGATGAGGTTCTGAGCAGTAAACATGAAAGTCCTGCGCTAAGCCGAGTCGTTTGGAGGCGAACAGACCCTATTTAAAGAACAGCTGATGAGTTACGCGACCAGGATGTAAGGTGGCTAACAGACTGACCAAGGCTTCAACAGGGAGATACTTCAGGCCCGGCCCTTCCTCAACTGAGCAATCTCTTCCCTCAATCTTGCGTTCTCAGCTAACGCCTCCAGCTTATCCCTCTCCTCTTCCTTGATACGCTTGTCTGCCTCTTCCATACGCCTCTCTTCCTCTTGCTTACGCCTCTCCTCCTCTTGCTCTCGCCTCTCCTCCTCCTGCCTTCGCCTTTCCTCCTCTTCTTGCCTAACGTCTTGCGTCAATTCAGCCTTCAACCTTGCTCTCCCCTCCGCAATCTAAGCAATAAACCAATAAGTCAAGACTTGACAGAACACAGTGTGAAAGTCATACCTTCACTTTCGAATACGCTAAACCATTTTGAAACATGGTACGCGCAGGTCCCGCACTGTCCTTGATATGTGGCTCCATGACTACCGGGATGTACAGCCATGTACCCGTCGTTGACTCATTTGTTACTGACGCGTCGTAATCCTCCTTAATCAGTTTAGCTAGAGTCCCTGCATACAAGTAGCAGTTATGTTTCAAAGGCCGATAATCACCATTCTCTTCGTGCACAGCGCGGGCAAGGAGAGCGAGTTCCAATAAGGGCAGAGGCCGAGCCGCAATGGTGAGGGTTTTCCCAAGGGAATCATTCCCATCATGGCGTTTATTGCGGAGGTGTGTCACCATGTCTTCCGCGTGGCGTCTGAAGAAACTAGAACGGGTGGATGGGCTTGAAATCGGTGTAGAGGAAGAACTGAAAGATGGCAGCGACGATGTGGATGAGCGTGGTGAGGGCCGCACAGGTGAGGGAGCCTGGGCCTGGGCCTGGGCCTGGGCCTGGAACTGTACGGGAACCAGCTCCAGAGCCTGAATCTGTCCTTGGTCCGGTGCGTCAGGCAGCGCACCTGCGTCCACGTCCTTGATACCCTCCCCGCCGAACCGTTCAAATGCGAGGTAAGATTCGCGACCACCTGGCCATCGCACTGTCGCGGAGATGTACTCGTGTCGAGCCCCCTCGCTCGCCTTATAAAGGTCAACCTGGACCACCTTGATGCCTCCATAGCTTCATCACCGTGGAGAACATACTGATCTTCGATCTTCTTGACGTATTCCTCTATCGGCATAGGTGCGCTGGGGAGCACATCTGGGGTGGTGTTGTTGGGCGCAGACATTGACAGCAGACGCAGAACGCTGCTGTAGAGTTTCGACACATATTTGAAGGTCATCGAACAACAAGGCGTTGAACGGCAATTGTCGGAATTCGGATCAGACCACTAATCATATTTGAACTCCGAAACGGCACTGGATTCGAGCACTGGGACTTGTTGTGCCAACTGTCGTCAATGATCAGACTGTCCAATACCTGCCAGTGCGAAAGGTTTAGCAATTGAGATCGAAAATATACCCCTTCGTCCTTGTTTTATTGTTTCTCAACAAGGTAAGTTTTCTCACTGATTAATGTCGTGTCAAACTTTTCCGCCTCGCCAATTGTTTTCACAATGTAAGAACTGATCACTGTTGGTCCAGCATGCAGTGATCGCCACAACCATACCATGCCAACAGGCTGTACAATGCAATCGCCATAGAACCATATGCGCAACGCATTGATCACCGGTGCTTCTAAAACCCGCGCAGACCACAACAACTGCACACTGTAAGGACAAACTGTTGTGTTTGCTATGGCCGCACGGAGCATCCGGCTATCCATTCGGCACCCATGGTTTTTATTATTGGACAAATAGTATGTGCTGGCACCTCAAATCTGAATGCGAACGAAGAAAGGATCGAGAAACTCAAGAATGTCATATGTTAGTCAAGAGAGTCAAGATATGCGTTTTCTATAGATCTATTTATCACTTTCACCTTGGCCCACTGTCCATGAAACGGGTGCCAGTAGTGGGCGCATGTCGAGGAAGCGCTATCGATGACGGACCCACACCGTTGCTTGATCCAACTCTCTGCTCGTCTCGTAACCGTCCTCCTGCAATGATGAGTGCAATGCAACGACAGTGCAAACGACAATCTTCCCCGCAACCGGGAGTGTACACTGCCGGCTCGATCGTGTGGCAGGCTGCTAGCTCGCCATCCGCACAGCTCTTTCGTTATGGTGGTCCACGAGTTATCCTTCCTCACCCACAAATGCATCGCCATTCTCATGGTGTTCCCGGCCAACTTCATCGCCGTAAAATTCCGCGGCAGCTGTGGCTAATTATGGAAGCTTCGGAGACGCTGGTAGCGAAGACCTGGGGTATAGGTAAAGCCGTGCAATGTGGCTCACATCCCCGTCCTGTGGTCTTATTCACCACGAGTACGTCGACGGTAACCCGCAGACTTCAACATAATAAGCTTTTGAGCTGAAAATACTGGTAATTCATTGGATCGCATATCCTCGCCTTTCCTCGCTTGCGAACGTGATGAACGAACCGGGACGTCGGGAAAAATTGTTCTGAATGTGAGTACTGCTGTTCTGTGGTAAGTTTACCAAAGCGATTGGGAGTGCAGTACTGTCCCGAGTGCTTCAAAATAGACAAGCATTTAATTTGAGATTTTCCATGGGTCACTGTTGTTCTTTCTCTCAATATCGATGACACATTCTGATGCATTATTTCGAGCGGTCTTAAAACTGAATTTCATCACATAAGCCAGTTTGCTGTTCAGAGCTCCATGAAAGCTAGTAAGTGCTGTGCTAGCATGCTACCCGCATGGTGCCATATGTCGTCATATATGGGTACAAAAGTCCTGTGCTCAAATTTGAAAATCATTCCCCGCACCGCTGCTACCTACCTTCATCTGCTTGCTAGCCTGGACGACCGATGACTAGCCCGCTACTCAGATACACATGCTTGTGGAAATACTCCTTGTTGCAGTAGTCGATGAATCCCTCTCGGCGTCCTCGTTGGAAATAGCTCTCAAGACGATGGGAAAGCTCAAGATCGCAGTGCAATAATATTTCTTATACCCGCACCTTACGCCGCACCGCACTCTCCGCCTCGAATTTACCACGTGGGACGCGCGACGATCGGGAATTCGAAGTTGCTACTTCTTGGCCATCAACTATGATTCTCAAAATATTTGCTGACGCTCGTTCCATATCGCGGGGAGGCGTGTAGAAACACGTGTTGGCCTGTCGTCTTGGGCACTTTCCGCCAGTTGCACTCAGGCTCGTCGAGCCTGCAGGTCACTGATGGAGGCAAGGTTTGATGCGAAAGCCGTCGACAATCGCAGCGGCAACGTTTCATCGTGCAATCCAATTGTGATCCGAATATCCCCAGCGTCGAGCCAAACTCTTTCGGGTGTACACTCTCGCAGAAGCGCCGGTGGCCAACCTCCTGGACCTCTGGCAGATAACACATTAACAGACGGTTTGCACGTCAACTGCTTTCACTCCCGAGTCGGTTTCTTTTGAAGAATACGATCGAAGATGGTCTTCCCTAACCCCGCATATTTTTCTTTTGGTTACACTGCTGATGTAGTAGTATCTCCTCGAGCTTTGGAAGTACAAATGATCCACATGGACTATCAAGCGTTATCAAGGACCAATGGGAGGTCCTGAAATTTACCCCGCAATCGGGGTCACGTGATCTTACCTTTACTTTAAAATGAAATGCTTCCGGTTCTTCCGAAAAGTTCACCCCTCTCCTTCTTATCCTCGTATAACCGGCAGCTTCGAGCCAGTGCGGCATATTTGCGCTGAGTCGACTGTAGAGGAGGGATTACAACATAACTGGTAAGAATCAACTTTTTAGGACGGCAGCAAGGACCATAAAGTGCCAATCTCCAAATTTGCTTCCGCATTTGAGAGAGAGATTGCGATGGCACACGACCGCAGGTCACGACGTTCCGTGCCCCGGACTGAAATCGTAACCGAGGTCATGGAGCACGTCGAGGCACTCAAAATCGAGATCGAATGTCGGTGGGATACACAGTCACCGACAGACCTATTGCACAAAAAGTGGAAATTACCACCAAAGTTATCGCCAGCTCAACGACTAATCCCGGACGTCCTTTCCATGATATTCATTCAATGCCTTCCGGACACTACGAAGTGCTCTTCATACCCACGACCATCCCGGCACCATGCACCACTGGTGCTTGGTAGAATCTGTCGAGCATGGCGAGATTCCGCCCTGTCCACCCCTCGGCTATGGTCATGCCTAAAGATATCAAACCAGTGGAAATGCTCCGTAGGCGTGCAGGAGTGGCTGCGGCGATCGGGAACTCACCCCCTATCGATTTCGTGGTATGGAGAGGACGGCGATCTCTCGAATCCGCTTGAAAACGGACGCGCGATAAGAGCACTTGTTGCTCAGTCGCATCGGTGGGAGAACATCCAAGTCCGCGACTCTGGTCATATCTTGGAACGATTCCTGGTCCCCATATCGTTCAGCGTACCAACGCTGAAGACTCTGATCCTCGAGGCGCCGCTGAATGACCCTTGGGAAGGAACAGTTGGGGCACAACTCTCCAATGCTCCAAAATTACGACGACTTCTACTCTCTGGACGTCTTGACGTCCATTTTCACGGAGGCATGGCGCAGCAGCTCCGCGAGCTGGTCATCGTCAGAGAGTCTTACGACAAGGATTCATACTCGTTGGAACGGATCGCCAACATCCTCGCGAGCTGTCCTTCGCTGGAGAGTGGGGAATTCTACGTCGAAGGCAACGGCGACATGCTAACAGATACAGATATCATCGCGCCTTCACTGCAATCTCTTTCTCTTGACATTCCATGGAAGTCGTATGTCACTGACATAGGACCTTTCCTGTCGCGACTCACCCTTCCTGCACTGAAAGATCTCACACTCAGTCCATGGGGAGTCTTTACACCATGGCTTCCTCAACTCCGATCACTCATCGAACGATCGCAAACCTCTCTCGCGTCACTCAGCCTAGTCGGAACATTCGGCATCGAAGAATATTCCAGCTCGTTACTCGACTGCTTACGCATGTCGCCTAAACTACGACAGCTCAGCCTCGAGACGATGTCCACTGGCGACTCCCTCATGCATGCACTCACCTCGCCGCCAAAGGGTTATCCGGGGGCCCATGACCTCTGTCCTCGTTTACGCAATCTCGTCATTCGCCATGACAGGCCGTCGAAGGCGGCGGCAACTGCTATGCTTGTGTCGCGACGCCACCACCCGCTTAAGTATGTGAGGCTTTCAAGGTGTGGATTGAAGCCGTTGGATGATGCTCAGCTCGCAAAATGCACTAAACGTGGCTTAAAGCTCATTGTCGAGTGAGTTTTCACCTTTCCACTGACCGTTGCTCACACTGATGGCGTATTTATTGCAAGTTGAAACCGCCGAAACGACAACCTTTACGTATGGTGATAAAACGAGTCCAAGACTCGACATTCTCTTGCTTTGCAAATGATTCATTGCTGTGTAGTAGATTGGGATACATTGTTTGTAACATTAACCAGGGGTTCTGGTATCACGAATATCGAACCGTCGCTTAGACGACATTGCATGTAAGAATAGGAGAATATGACGATGGCTTCTGTGTATAACCGGTGTCATGCACGTCAGTAACCCCGTCCTTCCTTTCACCCATTCCCAATGCTTGACATAGACCAGTGACTTGAAGAGCATCCATGGCGTGTACCAGTTGTGTAAGCGTCCAACCCAGAATGTTC
Organism: Rickenella mellea; assembly: GCA_004355085.1. Taxonomy (NCBI): domain Eukaryota; kingdom Fungi; phylum Basidiomycota; class Agaricomycetes; order Hymenochaetales; family Rickenellaceae; genus Rickenella; species Rickenella mellea. Next base: position 109,663 of record ML170214.1, on the reverse strand, counting down.
GCAGTAAACTATTATTAAGAGTGTCAATTAGGTGGCACCGTCCTTACCACCGCCTCCCAGGCTGCGGAAGAACTCAGCATAAGCATGATCGACATCAAAGAGCAACTGAACACCATTCATCAGTTTATGTAGAGAAATTGGAACACCAACGCCTAACGAACTTGTCGAGATTGCTCTTCCGTTATCTCCTCAGACGCTTTCATTCCATTTAAAGTTATCAACCTATTCCAATGGCTCATGCTCGAATCATAAATTACAACAATAGCGCGTGAATGCATACCATGAGACCATGCGAGATCGGCCTTCCCACTCGCGGCTGCCCTTGAAGCGTGCGTAGCCAGTGAGCAGTTCTTGCAAGATTGGGTGCAATTGGTCTTTCGCACGCAACCGTAGTTTGAGTGCGTCCATGAAAGTTATGAAACTCTGCGAAAGTTGGTCAGCGATGGCTTTTACATTAAATGGACAGATCAAAGTAAATAATTAGGAGATGAAAGAACATAAAAATACCGGAGAAAAATTTGACAGATAACGCACCTGTGTCGTTTCGGCAACCCACTTGCCCGTTTCTGGACCAGCTTCGCTTGAGTGTTCAACAGTAGCAGGTACACCGACACGCAGGCGGTGAAGCGCAGCAGGATGCTCCATCTATCCAACGAATGTCGCCAAGATCGATTTGGAACCATTAGACTATTTGATAACGCAACGATTGGTTATATTGCGTACGCGATAACGTTTCATAAAGTCCTCGATAGACGGAACGTCATCTCCGACGAGCTTGAGCATTGTCTTGTATTGTGAGAGCAAACGAGTGCATGCTGGCGAGTACCTGTGAAGAAAGCGGGGTAAGTGACGTCCCAATATCGCTTCATAGCACAAATGAAATAAATTATCAGTCATCATGTCTGCCATTACAACGGGCCAACATCAAATTTCGCGGATAAAACACGTACTCAGCCGCCGTCACCGAATCTCGGACATACGCGCGTTCCAGGAAGTCCAGAGCAACGACAATACCGAAGAGAGTGGCTAGGAGACCAACCTTCTCGCGCTCAGAGTTTGTCGTGTACAGTCTCACCTCTTCATCGAGCGACAGTGGCGCGGACATCGCGGATGAAAGCGACCTTGAATCGGATGTACCACGGAGGATTTCCCACGTGTACATCCGAGTCGCGAACATCGAAGTCCGAGGTGTCGTGTCCTTCCCTCTGCCATCAACCCCAACTACTTTCTACCTTTTGAACTCCAACTCACCCTGCTGAGAAATCCAATGGATCATCACTTTCCTTCTGAGATATGGAGAAAGATATTCCATTTCGCTACCTTTACAGTGACATGCCTCAATGCGAGCGACTTAACTCCACATGGGCCCCATTCTATGTTCTGTCGGTTTCCTTCAGTGCCACCATACACAGCACAGAACAATGTCGCTTTACATACGAAGAGGGCTCTAAGTCTAGTCTCAAGACATTTTCGGGATATATCGATCGAGTTTATGTTCGAAACTGTCCAGCTCTTCCACGCGGATCGAGCTCAGCTTCTCGCGGACACGATCCAATCACACTCCGGCTCTCCAGCGAGATGGATCAAATATCTTATGGTCTTTTGGGCAGGAGAAGACGACGTCGAAGTTATGGATGCGACGCTCATCCAATTACTCCCCCATTGCAAAAACTTAGTGGCCTTTGTATGGGATACACCCGGCATGTGGCAGTCTGAATTTAAGGATCGTCATCGCGACAACGCATCCGACTTGCTGAAGTCTATTCCACTGGGAATCTACGTTCTCCAGTGGACGAGAATGTCCTTGGGAGAATCTTTCCATTGCTTGCGTCACCATTCCTCGCTGCAAGAATTTCGCGTGTTCGGGGTGGAATCTGTCTCTTCAGATGGTGATGGCGTTACAATTCCTTCTCTCACTCACTTTGAAGCCCGACATTGCGAACCATTGTATAGCTGGAGCTTACCGTCACTCTCACACTTGACCATTGCCCAGATTACCGAACACCACCTTGGTGGTTTGTGGGACACCATTCGTTCGATTGTCATTGAGGACTGCTCGGTTGGCACATCGGATACCTTGCCGCGCATCATCGCTCATCTGCACAAGCTGGAAAGCTTGTCCTACCACATTTCAGTCGACACAGTCGGCGGGCGATTCGAAGGATCATGGTTAGGAGTCGCAAACCAGAGATGTCTTACTGATGTCTACATTCACTGCCATCCTCGAACACACCATGGACTGGAAGTGCCGTCTACAACTGAAGACTTTTTTTCCCGCCATTTGCATCCCATCGTGACAGGTGCTTTAACGAATCTACGGAACATACACATCCTAAATGCCCGCATCGTGTTCGAGAAGGCGAGTCGGCAGGGAGAAGTACCTACAGACCAAGCAAATTTCTTAGCCAATCTATCTAGTCGTTTGAGCACGCCGGCAGTCCTAGTTGGTTTTCAAATGTAGAAAGCGTTGAGTTCGTCGCCCTGCGTATGGCTCGGCATGGACGTTCTGCGATGGATTCTCTTCTTTTATTATTCCACGAAAAGCAGTTGGCTTCAAGACGCCGTGCGTTGTGCTTACTAGCCCATCACATGCATTTCTCTGAATTTTTTTTTTCAAGATGGCGTGGTCGCCTGAAAAGAAAACAGTGAAACCCTGCGCGCTAGATTCGAAAAGTCGTATCAGAAATTTCCCCGACCTTTATTTTCCCCACATTAAAATTCGGACGGCCACTATTCTATTCGTGGTGTCCACGACCTACACACGTAGTTTCGGATTACCTGTCTCCCCATAATTTCCAAGCCGAAGTCATCAAAAATTCGACTAATATATGGATATTGACCTAGTCACCGGACTTCGTTTTCAATTCATATGAAGAACGCTATGACACATTTACGCTGGAGATGGGGAGACATTGCGAGTCTACAATTTCTATACACTGACATGTGAGAAATACCACCATGTCAATATCGTCAATGTATCCTATACATGCGGTATGAACCTGGTCCATTGGACGGTTTGGAATGCTCCGGGAGGTAATGAATTAAGGAGCGTGAATGCTTCGACAATCAGAATAACTCGAGCAGCGATGTAAATCATAGGAATAATTAAAGTCACCATGATTGTGAGCCCGGTCCCGAGTGTCGACGAGACACAAGCAGCAATACCAATACGTCCATCTGAATGATCATCCATCACGGCTGCTAATAATCCCAAGACCACCAGAGTGACCGGCAGACATGTTATAATAAGGGAACATGTGCGCCAGATAATCTGCTTCTCATGGGACGGAAATTGAAATGACCAGGCAATGCAGTGAAGTGCTCCAAATATCACCGCAATCGCAGCGCTAACGAAAGCAGCGGTCAATTTCTCGTCATCCCTACCTCCTGAATAGAAAGACGGGACCTTCTTCGCTCTGGCTACCCATACATCGTCGTGATCCCCAAACACCATACTCATGAACGGCAAAATTGGCAGAAGCACAGAACCTTTCCGCCAACATTCAATCATTGACTGTGTTGTACGCTTGAACATGCCAGGAATTTCCTCTTCGTCGTCGACCTGGTGCGTGTTCTCTCTGGCAAGGCGGACAGAGATTGGCCGTTGCACATTTAGCGGTTTGTTCCACCACAGGCTATATGTTGCCAAGTTGAGGACGGCGAATGCAAGCGTGACAAGTTCGAGTTCCGTGATCGCCAAGATTTCCACTCCACGAGCAACGCATTGGATAACGAACCAGCTTGTTTGAATGATCACAAATCCCTTCGAAATGATGTCGCCTTTGCTCTTATCTTCAATCTCCTCCCTGGTAATCTTTGGAAACGCTATCTTCCCGTCCTTCGACAACTCATCAAGTTTCTCTGGTGTGAGTGTGTAGAGTGCTTTGTCACCGCTGCAAAGCATAAAGCCTCCCATTAGTGCAAAGAAACCGTGGGTCTGCGTCCATCCCTCCGCTATAAATACAGTGGAATGTGAGCGAGTGCCGTTAAATTCCCAGCGAGGTTTTTAGTAACACACCATGGTGCTCCTTTGCTAATCGGCGAGAAATAATCCATTGCTTCATAGCCCACAAAATGACGAGCTCTGGAGCGATCAACGCCATAATCACAATACCAAGCCGCCGTAAACCAATCTCGAATAGCGACTCGTACGGAGCTGGGATGTTTGGATGGATGGCGACCCATGTGCATGCGAAGATTGTTGTCAAACAACTCCAGATAATATCAGAGGTCGTTCGACAGTTGTTCAAGTCGTTGCATGGTGACGTCGATCTCGCCCGCTCACGCCCGTCGATTTCAGATAGAGGTAAAGCCCGGACGCCGTCGAGACTGCGAGAGAAGTAGTAGAGGGCAAGAGCGGTAGACATGATGGTGTTCTCCTAGATTGCGCCGAGTCACGTAGACGCATGTAGGTCCGTGTTTATAACTCAGGTTCGCTGTATCGCCACCTTCTAAAGCGCCGGAGAATTCACATGGGGACGCTGGGGCCCAGTCTTGGCACTAGCCGCGTTGTGTAAATCCATTCTAGAAACAAAGAAAATTCGAATTTCTTTCAGAATCAGTTTCGCCTGCTGCGGCATTATGCTGACAAGACTGGTTCAAGCCACCAAGGCCGAATAATGTGGGGAAAGCATGAAGGAGGCAAACCGCACTAATACAGAGTCGTATATCCTTGGTAAGGTTGCAAACTTTGGCGGCTGCGCATAAGTGCTTGATACTTCGGATTGCTGTCAGATTGTAATCCGCCGATCTCAGTTTAAATTTGGTGTGGATGCTTCTTGATCATCGTCGACTTGCTTAGAATGAAGTTCAAGGTATGGTCTGAGCAGAGGGTAAACGTTGGTGAATACATTCATTTAGTTGAATATAGTGGTTGAATGTACCCTCCTGTGTTTCAAACTCTTAACCACAAAATTTGCTGCATGCAAGAAATTGCAAGTTACGCGTCAGCGCTCAGCAGCCATCCGGCAAACTCCGGGGGAATGGCGGCATGGTTCTCTCCAAACTCTCTTCAATTTGAGTTGACTTCCACTCGTTCACAACGACAATACCATCTCCCGGGATCCCCGCCATGAATGCCTTGTGCTGATAGTACTGACGGCCTACTCCCACCCAGGGACACGATGGAGACTGGCTCGGCAGTCGCCGAGGAATTACGGAAGCTAATTTTTTCCTTGTTCGCGTCCATCGTTCCTTGACAGGTTTTGCAACCTGACTTCATGAAGCCAGCTGGTGTGGAGACAGGATGGAGTGCTCAGACGCGGGGTCTCGTCTTCGCAGTTTGCGTCTTTCTCTTATTTATGCCCTCTGGCCTATACACCTCGCGACAGCCCGCTCAAAAATCCAATTCGCATCAGCTAGTCACAGTCAAGGGGATGAACGTGCCTCACCCAATTCCTGTTCTCATGGCCGAGGCGGAGGATAAATACCGCAATCTACTGGCGAAACAAAGCAAGATCCTTGTGGAGGCCGTGAATGAATACAGACGGAGGTATGGACGCGAACCACCGAGAGGATTTGGTGATTGGTGGAAATTTGCAGTTGAGCACAATGCCAAGTTGGTGGACGAATACGACGGGATGAATGAGGATTTGGAACCGTTTTGGGAACTACCAGGTGAAGAACTCAGGCGGCGCGCCGTACAAGTACGTTCAGTCGCTGCGACCGCCATTTGCTCTAATCGAATGAATGAGTAGATTGGAAATTTCCCCACCATTAACCTCGTACGACTGAGGGACGGGAAGGCTGTTCTAATGAACATCGAAAAAGGCCATTCCGAAGATACCTCGTCTGCCAAGGGGTTCTTAAGGTTGATTGTCAAATTTCAAAGCAAAGTGGGTTCGATGCTTGAAGCAAGTACATTTCTGCTGTTACCTTGAACATCTCTAGCTCCCGGACATGGATTTTCCAATCAATGTCTTGGACCAAAGTCGCGTGCTCGTTCCATGGGAGCATCGTCATTTTCCGAACGCAACCGAACAAAACTCATCGGGTACGTCTTGTCTATTGATAGTTGTCGGTTTTAGAATTTTTAGTTCAATTTTCTAGACGGTATCGATGGCACGCTCGGCGAAGAATTCACTCCTGGCTGGGGAGGCACTGGGAGCGTATGGGCTGTTTTCCGACGAACTTGTCACCCCGAATCTCAAGCTCGACGACATTTCTCCTCTGATCAATCCATATCGCATGGAACAAATCCTGGCAATCATTCTGACTCGACAGACTTCGCTTCAGAATCAGACGACGGCTTTCACTTCCGGAAGACACTAGATCACAAATTTGATTTCTGCAATAATCCGTGGGCACATTTTAATCATGGCCATTTCTTCTCGAATTGGCGGGCAATACCCGCATTGTACCCTTTATTTTCGTATGGCAAAGCACCCGGCTTTTCAGACATACGAATTCCAAGCCATTATTATCACAATCCGACCGTACAGTATTCCTATGCTTGGGATGAAATCAGTCATGCTGTCAAGGAATTTGACGATATGGAAATTCCGTGGCAACACAAAAACAATGCGATTTTCTGGAGAGGCGCTACAACTGGAGGCGGTTCAACACCAACCGGATTTGCTCCCACATACCAACGTCACAGGCAGGTGCGATTGACCTTTCGTTTTCATTCCGGCCCTAACGTTGTATTAGATTCGTTCGCCTCGCGAGTGAACGTCCAGACACTCGAAAGGCTATCGTATTCTCTGATCCTCCGAACTCAACGTCATATCGGGAAGCGAACGTACCAATTGCTACACTCAATGACGAAATCATGGACGTTGCTTTCACGAAGTGGACTGGTTTCGATAAATATCCAGGAGGCGAAGCGGCGATGAGGAAAACACACCGTTTCGCTGAACCCGTTCCCCTGGGCTATAACTGGAAATACAAACATTTGGTGGATATCGACGGAATGGGGTACTCGGCACGATTCCTCGCCTTTCTGGCTTCGGATAGCGCAGTCATCAAGTCAACCGTCTATTCGGAATATTTTTCCGACTGGATACAACCTTGGTGAGCAAATTATATCGCGTGAAACGCGCTACTTCCACGGTTACTGTACTAATTTATCTTTTGGCCAGGTTACACTACATTCCACTGTCGCAGGGATATCATGAGATATACAACATATTTTCCTTCTTCTCCGGTCCCACCGAATCGATGTTACAAGCTGCCAATTCCAGTGCACTTTATGACAACTCAATCGTGCGAAAAGCAGAAGATGGTGATCGCCGTCTTAGACGTATTGCGCAAGCGGGGAAACAGTGGAAACAGACCGTTGGGAGAACGATTGACATGGAAGGTATAATCTCCATTCTTGTCTGTCATCTTCATCCGTAACTGACTATCTGTCACGCCGTCTCTTTGCTGCAGTCTATGTGTACCGGCTGTGCCTGGAATGGGGAAGATTGTGGGCGGACGATCGAGATTCCATGAATTTCCCATTGCCGGGTTTGTCCTGATAATGTCCGTGATGACGAATTGTCATATTGCACTCGTTGTTCGCATTGTTGTCGCATTGTATCTGACAGCAGATAATAGAATACCACAGGGGCTTCGTCACAACTAAGCATTCGCCTCAAGTGGTGTGCTCCCACTATTGATTTTTGATTGGGTGGAGGGTCAACTCGTTCCGAGCACTATGTCCATCGATGCACCGCTTCAGATCCTGTGCGCACCACTCACGCCGCGGCCAATCCTAGTCGTTTCTGCGTGTATGCACCTTTCGTCTCTGTATACTCGAGCGCGATGTATGCATGCTTCAGAAATACGTTACCAATAAGCCACTCGAACGAGTTAGCCGACACGCGAGACGAACACAGGCCTTTGATATCAGCTGGGTTCAAGCCGGTCGTGTTAAAAATCTAATTCATACGGGATTGCAGTGTTAGTTATGCCTGGCACGAGAATGTTTTTAAAAAAGGAAGAACGAACCGGAAATGGGAGCGTAGAGGAGTCGATAGTGAGTCGGGTGGCGCCTGCGACGAAGGAGATAGTTTGACCAGAGGCGTTGCATGGAATCAAATAGTTCTACTGGTGCGTAAGAACCTCGCGAACATCAAGAAATATTAACAATCTAACATCGAAGGTTCTGCCGCCGCCTATGTCCTGAGGCACAATCTTGAAACCTGGGATCTGCGTTTTAAATTCATCAAAATTTCCTACTCGGTTTATAGTTCAAAACACAATTCACCGTTCCCAACACAGCTTTCGCCGTATCCGCGTCCACGACAGCATTCGTTGTTCCAGTGTCGATCGCCGCACTGAAATTAGCACCCGTTGCTAGCTTCCCGTTGATCTCCATCCCAACACCGTTAATCAACCACGTGCTATCTTCGCTGTCCGCCTTGCTCTGGAACCAGGAGAGTGAATGCTCGTATTTAGGCGAGACTGCGCCGAAAGTGATAGATCCAGTGACTGTGGTGGCGTTGGTTGTGGACCGACCGGGTAGTATGCCAATAAGGGGAGCGAGGGTGTGTGTTGAGAAGAGTGTCGCCCACGGAGGACTGTATGTCGTCACCGATGATGCTAGTGTGTTAATGAAGGTCAGAACCTCGCTGCTGGAGAAGTACAATAAACTGACGAAATACGCCGAAGATATTACCAGGATCTCCCAGACCTACAAAATAACAAGAGAACTTCAGCGTCCAGAGATTGTGCTAATTGACGGCGAAACAACTTGCCGAAGACGCCGCTGATACCGGGTTTGAACGCTGATATTAATGAGACTTCACTACCCACGAGAACCTCTGCTTTTTGTGCCGCTCCATCGTTGCCAAAATGGACAGTGTCCTGCGAAATGTAACCGCTTGCCGCCAATCCTCCTCTACGCTCAATTTCATGAGGTACCAACGATCACCTGTCCGATCGGAAGACTTACTGGTAGTTTATTCCCCATGGCGTTGTCTTGCTGACGAAAGTCTTCGAGTTTTTCGGGTGGAAAACGGTCCTCTGACCGCCTGCATCCACACATTTATCGCACGAAAGAGCCCAAAAGACAGATGACCCGGAATCGAGGAGATATAATCCAGGGCCTTGTTGTGGAGTTCCAAGTCCGAGAGGAATTCCATACTGGGCATCGTGGTCGATGTCGAAGAGAGGTAAAGTGATATTCAAAGCTGCGAGGGATGAGAGGACGTGAAAGCTGGTATAAATTTTTAATGCGTTGGATTGGCACAATTGGATTGAAATTTTCACCTCGTAAGGAGACTAGCGAAGAGACGTGCCATGGTAATGAGAGAGAAGCAGGTGGGGAGAACCCCCGCCGACGTAGCATCATATATTGCGCAAGACAAAATCAGATGCTCGTGCAAAAGCGGCGAGAAGAATCCGCGTGGATGGGACTTGGCGGAGAAGTTACGCTTCCTGACTAAAAATAGTTCAACTCTTGCTTATTTGTTTCGCCCTCACAACTGACATGGCTGATTATCCACCCCCACTCTCACCTCTACCAGTATTTGACGCTACGGATATATATATACTTACCCAAGGATTCACGGTATTCCGTGAGTCCTTTCTTACTCCTCATGGTCAACCCACTCATAAGAGATCAAAAGGTGCGTGCACCCTTGGCGGCAGGCTAACTGCGAACGAGCTGTACGAGTATCTTGGGCATCTGGCGGTAGTACTCGATAATTCGCGCAATGCTACGCAAGATTGGCTCCTATTTCCATGCGACTCTAAAGGAATCACTTGTCTGGACAAACCGCCCCTTCGACGTGATGACTCAAATATTAGATTAGAGTCTTTAACTTATTATGCGATCTTGTCAACTGGCAAGTCAGAACCTGCGGTGGATTAAAGTTACTGAAAAGCATCACAGATGGTGGTGTACGGGAACTCGCAATCCCTTATCCATTATTTGCGTTCACTGTGAAACTTCCCAGATCGGAGTCGTCGACGAGTTTCAGTCCATGTCCTCTGGCAAGAATGGTCAATCGGTTGGGCTCGGCTGGGCATCCTGTAGGTGACACTCTTTCTGTACCATTTTGTTTCCCAAGATATGAGTCGTGAGCACCGCCGCTAACAGTGGTATATGAAACTAGTCAGTTATACGACGCCATGGATTCGGGATCACCTTCCCCGACTGTTAAGACTCCTCCCGTGAGTCTCAAATTGATCTGGAAATACGCGCTGATGAATATCTGGAAACTTTGAAGGATGGTTCCAAAATGCGACTGTTCCATCGCGACGATACATGCGTCGTCTGCTATGCCGCCGGCGATGACATCATTCATCGGTGGTACACCGATGAAACATCCTGTTTTCGGGGCAGTCATATATTCCCACTGCGGTACTTTGAACTTGTATGTTAATTTCCAGTTTACGGTGATCTATCGTTTACCTTGTTGTTCAGTGGGACATCCTGCAGTTAGGATCTCGCATGAAAGATCCATTCACCAAGCCAGGGAACAAGCTTTAGACCCCCACCTCCGGCGGGGTGCTTCCGAACGCTTCGCGTTCTCAGCACCCTCGCCTACGGTGGGAGTCGCAGCTTGCCGGGGGCTGCGCCCCCAAACCCCCACTGCTCGGATGCTTCGCATCCTCGAAAGTGGGAATTCTTTATGTAAATATCTTAGTAAAGTGGTAAATTTTAATGCAAAATTCTTAGTTGTGTGTTTTCACATTAGTCCAACAATATTTATTCAATAATTATCTCCTTATTTAATTACATTTGAAATGAAGAAACATATAATTATTGCATATGGTATGAGATGACATTCAGTATCAGTAGAGTGGTTCGGTTTCAACAATTCTTGAAATTTGAGGAAATTTGAGGAGTCTTGGAAACAACAAAAGTGAAAAGACAATATTTTTATATTCATATCATGCAATGTATTACATATCTTCTTGTTTCCTGATATCTTGCATCTGTTTGGTTTTCGGTATGGCTGTCGAGGTTCAGAAAATGACAGTTCGAGGAATAATCCCCAAAACAGAACGTTTGCCAAACATTCACTTGGACCGTCTCATCATTATGACTGACTCATGATGTTCAGGTTGAGGTTCAAGTGGAGGAGGTTCATCTGTGTTAGAAATTTCAGCCCAAACCATGTCATCCACTTCTAACCATTTTTTGATAAAATCAGTGGGCAGGAAGGAATGTGAGTGATCAGGGCCATGATTCTGATACTCAATGATCCTTGCATAATTTTTAGAAACAACGATTCTGCATTATTGAAATCATACTCTGGATTCACCTTTGAATTAATGTCTGGTAAGTGGTAACCTAAGAAACATGTATCAGTAGACCGGTAATTTATTTTAAACAGTAGCTAACATTTTCTGCATTGGGTTGAAGACCTGAATTCATTTTGTTTAGCAATTTGCTGCACACATCTTGTTAGTTTACATGTAAATATGTATATTACATCACAAACATAGGGAAGAGTTTGACTGTGCCAATTTTCAAAACATTTCAATGGCTGGGAATTTTTATCACTCACCTCTGAAGCAAGTTGAATATTTTGAGAATTTTGGTAATTATATTTTAGATTTTACTGAAATTTATTGGAAAAACAGCTTGGAAGTGCAAGTAATCCCCCACAAACAGGGTGAAATGTTTAACTGTAAGTTGTTTTAATTTCTGGTGCAGTTCCCATAATTTTTGTGGACACATACCTATGAAAGGGAATAAAAATCGAATTTTGATGCTATTTCTTCCTAATTTGGGCAGTATTCAACAACAGCTGGTCCAGGGAAGCCAGAAATGAGAATCTGGGGAACACTGATGAAAGGGGAGGTATCTACAGCATCTAAGAGTACTTCTGGCAGAGGGGACAGGGATGGGGGGAAGAGATGAGAGGTGTGAGCTGTGTGCACTCGCCGCCAGCTCGCTGTATTGTTTCGGACACGCGGTGACGGCATCCCGCACTGCCACGCACAATCCGGGACTCGGGACGTTGTGTGATCGGGGCTGTGGTTGCCGGTTGCCGGGTGTCGTGATGCGTTGCCACACTATGGTATTAGTCAGCTGCGACCCTGCATTGGACCCCAGTTATGACTAATAACGCCACAACTGTCTCTTAAAGTATTAGATCTCTTAAAGTATTAGATAGGAAGCAAGATGGGACCATAGTCGAAGATTCGAGGAGGATGGATTCCACTGACAACGGACTTATTCTGTGCGGAAATCATCACATATTATGGAATATGATGATGTTTTGTATCCACCCAGACGTGCGCGAGCTGCATTCAGTCCTAACTTTTATGAAATTAACCACTAAAACCTTTAGACGCACTGCATAGCCGCTTTTCAACCGATTGCCAAGAATCTACACGGTCTCAAAATCACTAGGCCATGGGAGAACCCTCGTGCAAAGTATCCCCCGCCTAACAGAGATATTTTATACCGCCATTTCTTTTCATGCATAGTAAAGTGGATGAAAGGCGATCGTAAAGACGCTGAAGTAAAAGAAGCTGATTATGACGAAGTTGATCCCTGGGATGACGTGTGGGATGAAAGTAGACTCCCTCCCAGACCTGTGATGGAAGACTATCTGGCCATTCGCCTCGCGGAGTCTTAGCGCTTCACTTTTGTGATTCACCCCCTAGTTGGACGGGTTGCACATTGGAAGTAACGGCATTCCACGGCATTCCAATGGTTAGTCGTGGATGGAAAGTGGTGGAGAGCATTCCAGCGGTAACCACGAGCTGCATGAGACGTTCCGCCTCGCTCTTTGCTATCCTTTTCTGTGTCTGAGATGCGTTCGTCTCGTGTCTCTCGTGTTTACAGTGAATAATCAAATGTCTACGGTAATGCCACATGTCGTTAGTAATTACATAGCACAGGAAAGAACCAGTAGCTTACCATATAAAGTGTGCGTTGCGTCGTCCGTCTTTTATTTGGAATGGAGCTGGAATTCGGAATTGATTAGGAAAAGGTTGTTCGCGAGGTGTCATCCTCGACGTTCCTCTCTTCCACGATTTATTCTCATTGGCTATTATCTGTTTTCATGGGTATGATTGATCGGCACATTTGTATTGAAGTTAAATAAAATATATGGGATATCGGTCGTGGTAAATATAAACATGAAAACTCGTAGGTGCACATCTAGACCGGAGACTAAATGATATGGAAGTTACATGGAATGTGGAGGGAGAAGGGTGGGGGTGGGGTTAAAGAGTGTCCAGAGTCAGAGATAAAGAATGTGGGGAGCCGATAATGAATGAGATAGATTGGTGATGCCCTTCACTCCCAGAGGTGTTGAGCTGTCATATGTCGTTTGTAAGAGTCCTTCCGTTTAAAACCCACTCCATCGCAACCTGGACGAAAACAAAAGAATTTCTTGTCTCCGTGAGACTCTTCGTGCCTGCTGAGGTCCCCCGAACTCTTGCACCTGTGCTTGCACCCTTCCGCCGTGCACGGGTACGGGCGGGTAGCGATGTATTCCGCTTCAGCGGCGGTCATGGTCGCATTGTCCATCGCTGAATGCGCTGCCTTAGCTACTCGGTTGTCGCGCTTGCGAGCGGGGAATTTGGATTTTGGGGACTTCTTGGCGGCGGTCGCGCGCTTGGAACGCGGAGCCGTCTTCGCCGCAGGCGCCGGAGGGGGCGGTGGAGGGGCATACGCGCTACCCGCGTCCGATTCATCGTCGCTCTCCATGTATCCGAAGTCACCGAAAGTCCAGTCTGACGGAGGTGGAGAGGTGCTGGATGAAGACGACAGTTCCGGAGTGGACCGTGTAGATTCTATCATCGGCGGTGGTGAAGGCGACGGAGTATCGAAGGTGATATCGTCCCAATGGCTGGGTGGGGTGGATGCTTCGGGGCTCATGGGAATATCAGAGAAGTTGAGCCACTCGTCGAAAAGTGGAATGTCGACTTCGTTGGAAACGCTGCTGGGGAGTTCTTGGTGTACGGGGGGAATCCCATGGTCCACACTTGTCGTTTTCGGATGGTCACCGACAACAGACTCGCTCAAAAATGCGTCGGCGGCGGTTCTCTTGAATGGAGACGGACCGAACCATAAACCGTCGCAAGACCGCATATGAGCCTCCAGGACTGCCTGAGCGTCTGAGACGACGTTGTAGAACTGTGAGAAGTTATCAGTAACGTATTAAGATGGGGGAAAGAATGAATGAAAATGTGTGTCGCGGTCTCATTCATTGTGCGACACGATTTACAAGGGAAGGGGAAAAAAGAAGAAATGGAACGCGACGTACATTTGCGGGAACGTTCACGAGATGCTCCACGTCGATGGACATGTTGGAGGGATGAAAGACGCGTGAAGTGGGTATGGGGAGTGCAAATGGAGTTGGTCACGAACGCGTTTGCCGCGCAGGCTGATGGACAGCGGATCTGAGACAGACGCGCGGGGGGAAGGCCGAAGTTCGAACGTCAACGTCGAGCAGATGACGGGGGAGAAAGGTCTGTGAGTCTCGCAAACCCTCAGTCACTGTGGCCTTATAAGCGCCTCCATAGACGCCACGCTTGGACCGGGGTGGGTGGCGACAGGGACAAAGGAATTCTTTGACGCGTTCCAGAGAAGGCAACCGCCACAATGCTCTTAGCGACTCAGTCAAAGCGTCCTATTGACGTACTTTTCTCACTGAAGAGCGGTCTCATGTCCGTAGCGACGACGGCTTTTCCAGCGTGAGTGGTGAGACATTTGGTCTTGAAGCAGAAGAGACTCACCGGTGTGCGCAAGCTTGTTTACAAGGCTCTCAATATCTCATAGCGTTCTCGGACGACTCTCCATCGCGCGAGGAACAATAACGATGATTCAGAGTCTTATGATAGTTGGAACAAGAAAGCGGGTGGTATTTTGTTTATTCGTCAGCCCGCCTTGTTTCCCCGAGTCTGAGACACAGTGAAAGGCTCACCCCTGTCTTCCTCTCCTCCGAGACATATCAGGCACAAGACTAGTATTCAAGCTCGTACAATAGATTACGGATCGTCGCGTCGTGAGGCGATCCAAGCGTTTACAATAAACTCTCAGTCAAAGTGTCCATGATACGGCCAAAAAAGGGTATGAGCGCGCTCGGTAACGCCTTCGCGCAATATTGTTCACCACAGCCAAAGCTTAAATCCTTTCTCGCGGAGACCAAGAGACCGTCGGCGGACTTTCGTCACTGCTTGGGCCTGGGGGTTGCTGAGGGGAAGAATGAGACTAAGAAACTTGACGTCGCCGACTGTACTCACCACAGGAGCGGAGGAGTGAAGGGGGATGATGCCGAGGATTGAGGCGTGCCAGAGTTAGCTGAGGCAAGGGGTGGCGCGGACGTGGATGACGCAGAGGGATCCGTAGCGTTCTCGAAGATATCGTCCTGCGGGCCGTCTCCGAAGTTGTACAGGTCCGTGTAAACTGGCGGCGCGTGCGCTCCTTCAAACATCTGGGAAAAACCTTAGTTCGTGGTGTTACTGGATAATACAAAAACGACTCACATTATTCTGCTCTTTCTGGAGCCAATAAAATGGTTGCTTAGCGCCATATGTACAGTTCGACGGATCTGCTTGCATTTTGCCAAATTCTGGATCGGCACCACAACGGCGTGGAACTTGAGCCTTTGCGATCGGAATTGAAGACGTCGCTCCAGTGACGTTGCATCGGAAGCCGTTCATGTAATCTAGTAACAATGCAATTAGCGTTCCCTTCAGATAGACAGTAGTCAAAACGAACTTTGCTCGCTTCCACTATCGGCCTTCATTTTTCAGTTAGAAAACATTCAAAGAAGATGATTTGAACCGAACGCACCGAATGTACCCAGAAGAATGCACAGATGCATCCACCGTCCGGACACGGAGGCATCTTCGCAGGTACCGAAAAATCGGTGAAGCGGTTCCATACGCAGGTATGATTGACACTGAACACCGCAAAATCCTCCTGCGTCACACTGTTCACATCACTATTGTGCGTAATTGCGAGTGCGCAGCCCTTGACGTCGTCAATTCCGGTCGTATGGTACTCGGAGGGAGGTGAGCCTGGACATGGGTCGTTTCCGCTTTGAATGTTTCCACCATCTGATGACGCAAAGAAAGACGTCGCGGCTTTGGTGCATGCGATCTCCGCGGTTGCTACTTGTCCTGCAGGAAGCTCGAAAATATCTCCAGGGTTTGGAGGGTTGTCTAGATGGCCATGGAACCACCATTGGTTGAAAGTCATGTTCACCAGAGGTGACACGGGGCGGTTATCGTAAGGATATGTTTGGAATGTGACGTTGAACCCCCACATGCTTGGGTGAAAAAAGGCAGCATGACCTGCAACCAAGGAAGGGACGCTTGCCAGAGCGATGAAAGCCGAGAAAATCATTACTGAAACGTATATGGTGCGTTAAGGTAGTTAAAGACAGTCACAGGGCGTAAAGTGGAGGTCCGTGGAGTGGGTAGAAGGAAGGAAAGAGGCTGCATCGTGAAACAATAGCGGCTGACGGTGTTGACAATGGTGTGTCACAAAGTCACATTTGTGACGCTCTTGTTTACTTCCCTAGTATGGGCATCTGTATGGTCGTGAGTAGTGATCTGTGCCGTGAATTCTTATTGGGTCATTTTGGTACCATGAAGTGCCCTTTTACATTTACGTCAACTCATACGACAATATCCTGATGGCGGGTGGGACCACGCAACACATGTACGCGGAGCACGGTGGTTTACGCGAGCCCAAATACTACTATACATCCTGAGTTATCCGAACACAAAGAGAGCAGGTGGGGTTGGGGTTGGGGCAGAATAATCTGAGGAAAACCTTTGTGTGACATGGTCGGATATGTGTCTTTATGAGATCGTCAAAGATTTGCCTCTAAGTGGGGCAAGTTAGCTGGGGTGTGCTCGGAAAACATCAGCCAAGTTCTGGGACGTGATCAGAATCGTTGGTAGCTGAAAATGGGAGGGCAAAGACTGCAGAATAAATCCGATGGAATTCTGTTCACATCACAGTGATTTGAACTCCCGTAGAGGACAAACTCGCAGACAAATCATCAAAAAACTTCTCCTTTGCAGCAGCGTGATATCCGTTTTCCCGAAAATTCCAATGTTCGAACATCAGTTGAGCATCCACGATTCCGATGGTCAGGGGAGGATGTTTAGTCATGAGAGGTTGAAGGTGGTCGAAAAAGAAATCCCTGATGGCAGAAAATGACCGTTTCGAGTTCCCAAAGTACGAAAATATCCGACAAATTAGGTGTATGCGGGTGAGAGATGCAAGGCTGCCAACGCCTAGCCAGGTCGACGAATAATGGAGTGGATAGAGAGTATTGACGGCTACATCATAAGAAAATGTCTCCAATTTCGGCATTGTGGCGAGTATCCGTGGAATTGCATCCAACGTAGTCCACGTCGTAGGTGAAATATAAAGTGACCGGAGTGTGTCCCTGGACACAAGTCGTTCGAAATTTTGCCCTCTTCTCCAGTCTGTCGTCAAGTGAGAGATGGAGGGTAGTCCCCACTGTGATGCAGCTATGCAAGTCATCGGTGCTCGAACATCCAGATGAGTGACGAACGGCATCGTAACGGCGTGCAAATCCTGAGAATGGGAGGAAAGGTCGGATACACGAAGATGGCGAAGAGCAGTGTGATTTCTCAAGGAGTTAAATGACCTCCCATATGAATTTCTGTTCCATTCAAGACCAGTAATACTCAACGGAATCGATGCCATGAGCTCCGAATCATCATTGGTATCCTGTAGCTGTCCATTTGATTCCCAACCAAATCCTGCCAATTTTTGACAGTGAGGGAATATTTGCATCAAAACTGCATCCATCTCGTCCGAATCCTCGTTTTTGCGTAATTTGACGAAAATGTGTTTGATCCATTTGGCGGCTGAGTCGGGACTACTTATGGCGGTGGTATGCGACAGAATCGTGACCAAGAGGAGCATAGCGTTATGAGTGCTAAAGAGGTGGACGTGTTCATATAAGTACTCGATTGATAACTCCCGAAAGTGTCTCGAAACCAGTGTAATGGCCTTTTTCGTGGATAGTGTGGACTCGTAAGTCCACGCAAGATGAGTAACAGCTTGCGACCTCGCATAAGACCAGCGCGGGTCCCAATCCACCGCGTTTAGGGACGTTGCTGTGAAGGTGGCGAAACGAAGCACTTTTCTCCATATTTCCGGCGGGAGGTGAGGATCCATGAAGCAACCACGTTTATGAACACGGCCGGTTTGGAAAGGCACTGCCAACCAAACGTGGATGTCACGGTCACTGGCACGGCGTGGATTTAGAACGCCTATCAATTGAGACTCGTTCTGAACCGTCCTTGCTGAGGAACCCATGGACCCTCACATTCCTTCCGAAATATGGCGAATCATCTTCAATTTCGCTACCTTCACAGTGACATGCCTCAATACTAGGGACTGGGCTCCATATTGGCCGCACTCTCGGTTCTGCCAATTTTCTTCCCCACCACCGTACTACAATGTTACTCTGAAGACAAAGAAGGCTCTGGTTCTGGTTTCACGGCATTTTCGGGATAACTCAATTGGGTTTATGTTCGAAGTTGTTCAGCTCTTCGATACACATCATGCTCAACTTCTCAGCGACACGATGCATTCACATTCGAGCTACCCAGCGAAATGGATCAAATCTATTATCATCGTTTTAGATCAAAAGGAAGACATTGAAGTTATGGATGCCACTCTCATTCGAATACTCCCGCATTGTACAAATTTGAACGCATTTGGATGGGAATCGCCCCACTTGTTGCAATCTTCACGTTCGGAAGGTATTCGCGACAAATCATCTGAATTGTTGAAATGTATTCCATTGGGAATCACCATTCTCGGGTGGAAAAGGACGTCTCTGGGAGAATCTTTCAACTGCTTGCGTATACACGGGTCACTGCGCCAAATACGCCTCCGTCAGGTTTTACCCATCATTTTTGGCGATACTGCAGTTACAATTCCGTCTATCACTCACCTGGAAGTCCGGGAAACGTCCACATGCGCATCTTTGTCAAGTTGGAATTTGCCATCGCTGTCTCACTTGACCATTGACTGGATCACCGGAATCCAGTTTGGCCCTTTGTGGAACACCATTCGTTCCATTAGCATCACAGACCGCAGAGCAGGCCGACCGGACATCCTCCCAGGTATTATCACCCGTCTGCCAAATTTGGAAAGCTTGGCCTATCACATAGAGGTTCAAATGGCTGGCAGGAAGCTGGAAAAGTCATGGTTAGGAGTACCCAACCACAGATCCCTTACAGATATCTACATATACTGCCATGCTCCGATAGGCAGCCAAAAGGATGAACCATTGTGTACAGTCAGAGAACTCTTTTCCTGTCATTTGCATCCCATAATGATAGGTTCTTTATCACTCCTGCGGAACGTACACATCCTGAACACGCGCGTCGTTGCCGAGGTACCGGGTTGCGAGGAGGATTTGCGAACAGATGGCGTAAAATTCTTTTCGAATCTGTCGAAACTAATGAGCACACCAGCAGTCCAAGTTGCATTTCAAACGTAGTGATATGATATGTTCTATTTGCCGTTCCTCGTTCCTCGTTGGATGGAGAACAATTTGGATATGTAAGCCATTCTTATCATAAACCAACATCCAGGTTTATCGCGACAATTATGCACGTTTATAATGGGGAAAATCCTGAACCATGTAAAATCAACTGACATAAGATTATTTTGACGAAGAGCAAACTGCAATACTGCAGTAACGTGCACAAACAAAAGAGCAAAGATTCAAAACACCTCTTCATTTCCCCATTTTCTCGCCCCTCCCTTTATCAGCATCTTCAATAAAAGCAAGCGTTGGGTGGGCACGGTCGGATATCATCAAAAGGATATATTAATGAGATTGTCAAAACGCCACCCCAAAGTGAGGTATCTGCGATTGTGGGCTGTGAAATCATAAACCATGTCCTAGATTGTGGCAGTCTGGTTTGTGGGTTAAACTGTGAGGAAATTGACCGCACTGTGGATTTAATGAGAAGTACGTTCACTTGACAATAACTTGAACTTCCGCAGAGGTCAAACTTCGAGACAAGTCACCAAAGAACCTCTGTTTTGACGTAGCGCCATATCCGTCGTCCTGTAAATCCCCATGTTCGAAAACAAACCCAGCATCCACAATTCCGATGGTAGGGGGAGGATGGCTGGCCATGAGGGGTTGGAGGTGGACCAAAAAGAAATCCTTAATGGCCGAGAATGAACCCCTCCTCCGGAGGTACGCGTCATCGATACGACGGAATAGGTGTATATGGGTGAGGGATGCATGGCGGCCAACACCTAGCCAAGTTGACGAATATCGCGATTGTTGTTTAATGTCGACATCTATATCGTAAGAGAATGTCTCCAATTTCGGCATGCCGGCGAGTATCCACGGAAAGTCATCGAATGTGCAAGGACACGAAGGCGAAATATAAAGGGACCGGATTTTGTCCTTGGACTCGGGAATGCCCAGGAGTCGATCAAAATGTCGGCCGTCCATCCAATTTGTCTTTAAGTGAGCCACCGAAGATAGATCCCACTTTGACACGGCTATGCATGTCAACACATCCCCGACTTCCAGATGAGTGATAAACGGATTTGCGACAGCGTGACCATCCCGAGCGTACGATGAAATGTCGGATACATGAAGATGGCGAAGAGCGGTGTGATTTCGCAAGGAATCGAATGACCTCACATACGAATTTCTGAACCATTCAAGCCCGGTAATAGAGAGGTTGCGGAGTGGAGCGGCTCTAAAAATATCGTTGCGCTGACGTAAATGTTGTTGCGTGTCGCAACTTGGCTCTTTCGGTCTCCGCCAATCCCAACAGCCCACAACCAACCCACAACGACTGTAACTACTCGTGCGCACAACAGACTAGAAAATCCCACCGCTCCTGCATCCCCAACTAGCCAAATTTCGCATTTCCAGGGGTACTTTCAAAGCCTAGATAGCACCAGGAGTCAAAGATGCGCTGAACTTTACCGCTCTTGCAGTATTCCATCCACAAATCCCGTAGTGAGCTCCTTTCGCCTGGACAACCATTTCAATTCCTTTAACCTTCGAGGAGTAAGACAACGAGCATCAAATCACAACCATTTTTTCCATTTATCATACATGAGTGATGCAAGTGTGTTCGTGATGAGTGTTCACATTGCGGTTCGTTCGACGTCGACACCTCCGCGCCCGGTGTGCAAGCTTACGAAGGAGCATGCAAAGTGTGAGAACGAGCTCCCCCGACTCTCTGTTATTGCTGCGAATGATATTTGGGAGCTGCAAAGCACGCAACCTCCTTCACAAACAACTCATCGAGTATGTCATGCAGAATTGGCCAGGGAGCTTGTTACACAATGATAAGCTCTTCTTCCTCACTCTGCGCGTTGCACATGGATCATATGGGTGTAGACAAGAGTTATGTTGGTTTGTATTGGTTGAAAACAGAGTGATTTACAACAAGGAGCGACAAGTTCGATTTGGAGCCAAGTTGCGACACGCAACGAGGGTTTGAAACTCCGCAACCTCTTTTTGGAGCTGGCTCCTCCCCGCAACCTCTCTAATACTCAGCGGAATAGATGCCATGAACTTCGAATCATCGTTAAGATAACTCCGCAGCTGTCCGTCAGATTTCCAACCAAATGCTGCCAATGCTTTACAGTGCGGGAATATTTCCTATACTACTCCATCCATCGCGTCCGAATCCTCGTATTTGGGCAATTTGACAGAAATGTATCTGATCCATTTGGCGTGTGAGGTGCGAGTGCGAGTGCAATTGGCATGCAGCCGAATCGTGTCCAAGAGGAGCATAGCTTGACAAGTGCGAAAGAGGTGAACGTGTTCAAGTAAGTACTCAAGAGATAACGCCCGAAAGTGTCTCGAAACCAGTGTAAGAGCCTTTTTCGTGGATAGTGTGGATTTGTAGGACCATGCGCGATGAGTGACATCTCGCGACCTTGCATAAGGCCAGCGAGGATCCCAATCCATCACGTTGAGGGACGTTGCTGTGAAGGTGGCAAAGCGAAAAACATTTCTCCATATTTCGGGTGGGAATTGAGGATCCATGCATTGAGCGACCTCCAGACTCAAAGGACTAACAAGTCTGCCCATAGCTGAGTCAGCTGAGTCAGCTGATTGCCGGAATGCCGATCTTCTATATCTGAGAAGTACTGACACGTGCACCGATGTGATCTTACACGTGCACCAATCACTTCTAATTCTGGAAGCCTTCTAATATTGGAATTTCCTGGTGTTTATATTCCCAAATGTTTTATGTACCAGAAATGACCTGATGGCGAAGTAGTAAAGGTCGTGCATAGCGCTTACGAATGGTTGCTGTTCGATTCCTCGTGTTGTGAGACTTTTTTTTTGCAAACCGTCTACCATATTCAGATTTCCGACTGCGTATGGCGATCGGTAATGTAGTCTATCTCCTCAAGTTCGCAATATTATGTTCGATTTGCTTCTGAATTGACTGACAGCATTCACCTTCGATGCTGCGCACTGTCTGTGAGATGGTGTACATCATGATAGGAATCCGACGCGCATTCTTTTCCGGTCACGCCGCCGATTCACGCACAGGAATTACGATTATCTGCTCGTATCATCGACCATTACTTAACTCATCGTTCGGCTCGTTCACCAGCACTCCCTTGAGTTGGTAGGGATAAATGGACGCTGTCATGTCAATCCGGGCCCATACTCCCACTTTCGAGCTCGTTCGATTATTATCAGACGTCTATGCGGGTTAATTACGAGTCTAGTAGCCGCGTGCATGCCAGCGCGGTAAGGCTCTGTAAAAATTTAAACACGTCGATTCAAAAGTGCGGCTACGGTTCTGCGGTACATGAACCAGGCGTTGTTCTGGGCCTGCAGGCTCTTCGCCGTCACCACAAACTTCCCGTGAAGAACAAATCAACAATTCTTTGACAGGGAAGCGCGGCTTTTCGGCCATCAGCTGACCAAGCTGTGGGCAGACTCGCTACGCCACTCAAAGTTTTGGCGGCACTGCCACAACCCAACGTGGGGTATCAACGTATCAACCACGTGGAAACTACGAACGTCCATGAACATTATGTTCTGAACCAACAGGCAACCATGACACTCGTACTCTTCGACGTTTTTAACGCAACGTCCGACACGCTGAGCGGGTTCTTTGCGCGTTCGATTCGCTCTCCTTATGCTATTGGTTCTCCGTGTAACCATGTCCTACAGCCGATGAATCCAATCGAACGTGGACCGGGTTCGCCAACCGTTATCCTTTTCGCGGGACACGAGATGAAGCTGTGGAAGCTCTCAAAATGGCGGGGCATACGATAAATTCCTAATCATCGCGGGCCTCTGCGGCCATTGTAAATGAAGCAGGATTCGCATTTGGACGACTGATTTCTGCCAGTTTGACCATAGATAATGCGACTACGAGGGAACATACGAAGCATGAGATACGTAGAACCACAGTCCAAACTATTGTCGAACTCCATTCGGCCTTGATCGTCCTTGATCTGGAGGAATGGGATCCAGCCATTACACAGTGCATTCCGACTGGCCGGGGACTAGACTTCTTGCGATATGTTCTATTGTTTCAAGTTACGATTGCTGTGATTAACGCCATAGGGTGGACTGCCAGGGATTCTGTGATGGAATTGGCCTCGCGCCCTGAAGTACTCACCCTTTCCGCGGATATCCTCAAGTCAATTGAGAGTAACGCCCTGCAGCTGAGTTCCTCCTTTGAGGCGCTCACCAGCACTTCTGGAAAGGTTCGTACAGCCTTACAGAACATAACTTTGGCCACATACAATAGTATCTCCAAGGCAGCTCGCCAAGGTGTCGACATTATTGGGCGGAGGTACTTCTGGGATGCACTTTGGTCTAATAACAAGATCTCTGCAGACTACCATGTAATTGCATGGTATTCTGAACCAGACAAAGATGGCACTATTAGCGAATTTCGATGGAGAGGTGGGGCGATAACCACATCGTTAGTGTCAACGAGGCAGTTCTGGGTCAACATTAGCTACGCTGCACGAAACCGATACAAGCGATCTGCTTGTATTTCTCTCGCCGCCATAGACTCTTTTATTCGTCATCTGGAAGATGGAGGCGAAGAAAGTGGAACGGGCCGGTTTATTTTGGTGGAAGACTTTGACGAATCGACTTTCGAACTTGGACCACGGGTGATTTGAACAAATCCGCTGAATTCCACTATTTCTGATAATGATGGCCACAGTCAACGGTTCGACGTGCGTGGACTTCAGGAGACATCTTTCTCGAATGGAGCAACGCATCGATAATAATCATCTCAGAGCATGATCGCATGCAGGAAGCTCAAGCTCGAGGATGTTTCAGCCCATCCACACCACTAAACATGCTTCAAGCCACGCTGCATGATTTAATACTGGACTCCACCGGTGCTTATACCTTTAAAGCAGCATCTCTACAATATTCGTTGATTAACCCCACTGTAGACGTGATCACTTCCATTCAATATCTCGATGGTTTTGAATTGCGGGAACATACGGATGGACCATCATGGGATACCGCTAAAGCTGATCTTTGTAGGCGGTTTTTAAGTTCATTTACACCCAATGGTTTGCAGAGCCTCATCGATTTTTTTACCTTTGAAGGTGCGGATCGCTGATGAACAAACCTAGGAGTATGGGATGATTGCTCGGCTAGACATGCACTCCGAGACAAAAGGCGACCCGGGTTACAATTCGACTTTCATTTACAAACGACATTGAAATCGATCAAAGCTTCGCTTCTCCAATGTAGACGAGCTCGATTACAATGGCGCTGGTCTGCGCGTAATTCCTGTGCATCTGACGGAGGTGCACAAAATTATCTTTTCCATTAACTGTCTTGTCTGATGGAACTTAAGCAGACACATTGGTTGCGGATGGCCAATATCTTGATACTATTCTTTTGATTGGCGACTCTATTTACATTGCGGAGCGAGTCACTTTTGGCACTTCTATCCTTCGGCCTGAAGGCTGGGCCACAGTGCCATGGCGACCAGCGAATCATGGTGCGTCATTGGTAGCACTTGTGAGTCATTATTGATAACTTTTATGTACGTTCTGCCTAACTTTTGAACAGGAGAAAGAACTGGAGCGTCTTAATAGCGTGCTCACCAAGCTCCGGCAATCGGATGCACGCTATAAGACTCTCGTCACTATGAAGTTTGTGAGCGTGCCTTTGGTTGCATTCGCCAGTTGCATTGCTGGAATCGGCGGGATTGTAAGTGCTACTGGACGAGCTCAATTAGCCCTAGCCGTGCTGGGGCTCATAGCGGCTTTCGCTGCGTTCGTATTGTCATTCCTTGACGGTACAATTGCGTTGCAGTTGCAAAGGACCATGAACAGGATCGCCAAAGCCAATAAAGCCAGTGCACGATTTGAAGGGACGGCGTAGCTATTCACCGGCCTCGTCGATGTGATATTTATGGTATCGGCATGCTAATAAATATTATAATTTGTGAGTTTCCCAACTTCGTTTGCATTGGTTTTGCGGAACTTGAAGGGTTGATTCGCCTTTCTTTACACCCTCAGCAACGCCTGACTTCCCTCGTGTAATGCCTCCTTTCCTTCATATGTCATGAGATATTGTCTGAGGATTTCTTCGTTGACCTCGGAAGTCAGGCGTACCCAGGACCGTTCAATTTCATTACACCAGCGTGACTAATTATATTTTGTATTATTTTTAAATCACTGACAGGTGCCGTGAGCGACATATTCCTGCGTAGGATTTGACAGCCGTAGCGTCGTATGCAACTGAGAAGACAAAGTACACATAATTTATCATTTGAAAGTTCATTGTATATCGCTCCATCACAGTGAATGTAGATGTTGGTGAAATATCCATGGTCATCAACGCCTGACCACTACGATATGATGTTTTGAAAGGACATAAATAATGAGAATGTCAGCTACCTCGAATGGTATTACTATTAAGACACATGCGGCGGCATGAACCCACAATTGCTGTCCTATGCGACCAACGGAAAGACCTATTTAACAATGCATTAAACCTCCGGAGAGCTCAAACTCGCGGATAAGTCGTCAAAGAACCTCTGCTTTGCAGAAGATTCATATCCGTCTTCCAGAAAATCCCCAAACCCGAAAACAAGCTCGGTATCCATGATAGTGATGGTGAGAGGCATCATATGACCGGTCGTAAGAGGCTGGAGGTGGAAGGAAAAGAAATCTCGGATTTTCGTGAATGTTCTCCCCACGGGGTTCCGAGTGATACTGCCACGACAAAATAGGTATATGTGGGTGAGAGATGGATGGCGATGAACGCTAACCACGTGGATGCGAATGGGGGCTGATGGTACGTGTTGACGGCTATACCATAAGAGAATGTCTTCAAATGTGGCATACTGGCGAGGATCCGTGGAAAGTCACCAAAACCACACCTCTGTGGATCTGTGATATATATTGACCGAATTGCTTCTGCGCATTTGCCCAGAAGTGTTTTGAAATGGTGGTGGCCAGGCCGATCTAATGTCAGGTGAGAGGTGGATGGCAGATCCCAATCCGATATAGCCAACTGCGAAAACGGTGTGCGGATATCCAGATGAGTTACGAAAGGCATTGTGATGACAGGTTCTTCTTCCCGACTCGTGCATAGAAGGTTGGATTCACGAAGATTGCGAAGAGCAGTGTGGTTTCTCAAGGAGTAAAATGAGCGACCCGTCGATTGCCTGTGCCATTGTAGCGTGGTAATAGTCAACGGAATAGATGGCAGAAGTGTCGATGGTCCTGTTTCCTTCTCCGTGGATTTCCAACCAAATGCTACCAAATGCACGCAAAAAGGGAATATTTTCTTCAACACCCCGTCCATCGAGTTCGAATCACTGTGACGGTCCGGGGCGGGGTCCAAGGCGACAATGATATATTTGATCCATTTGGCAGGTGAGTTTCCGGTGTGGATGCCTTCGATAGTTGCTGCGATGTGTGAAAAAATGGTGTTCAAGAGCATCTGAGCATGATGAGTGTGAAAGAGTTGGACGAGCTCGAAAAGGTATTCGAGAGACATCTCCCGAAACTTTCTCGAAAACAGTGTAAGGGCCTTTTTGGTGGATAGTGTGGATTGGTAGCACAACGTGGGGTCAGTGTTCTCTGGTGAGCTCGACTCCGGCCAAGGATCCCAATCCATCACGTTGAGGGACGTTGCCGTGAAGGTGGCGAAACCAAAGATGTTTTTCAATATTTCAGGAGGAAAGTTAGGATCCATGATATACCGTACACGTCGTCAGTGTGGTTGGATAGCGGACGCCGCGCGCAGGCTGAACGAGAGCGATGTCCAAGGATGTCCGAGTCAGCACCTGCGTCAGCACCGACTTTTCCAGGAGACCGGAACATCATGATTCACAAAGACCAGATACCCGAGAAGTCCATGGGCAAGAAAATCACCGGAACTAAATACTGTAGTGCGAAGAAGAAGGTTCATGGGAGGAATTACGCCTGACAAATCCGGCATTTAATCATTAATAATAATCTTTTTCACTCCATGCACAGGCAGCCTCTGGACAGTGGACACATCGAAGGCATATTCTATTACTCATTATTCTTACATGTATTGGAGCCCCGCGTCTTAGTTAGTGCTCGCAGCGGGTGATGATTTCAGATTCCAAAAAAAAACAATTTAGCCACAATCTACCATATTCCTGCACCATCGGTTCCTCACACCTCGATTCCACTACGATGGCGAGGAAATGAATATGGCATGTGTACTATCTCAACAGTGGAGGTGTTGCCCAGCTGGATAAGGCCGGTCAGTCACGTCGATCGCCGAGGGAGAGACAATCATGCCGCGGAAAGAGAATGGCACCGAAAGTCGTCGAAGTAGTGTTTTTTCCAGGAATTCTTAACGCATATGCGGACTGTCGCTGGAGTCCAAACGTCACTCCATGAATGCCTCTAAAACTTCGTCCAGTTCTAACCCTGTGCTCTCTTCGCCGAAATAACTCTTCGTCGGTTCGTCCCATCCATCCTGGTGTTGATAGCCGTTCGACCAAAGGATGCAACGTAAACATATGCAATAGAAAACTTTTGACACCGTATCAACTCTGCGAGGTTGGAGTGAGGTGAGCATGAGATGATTGGAAGGCATTTTTACAAGATCGTAAATACTTCACTTCGGAGCGAGGTATCCGGAATTATATCCACTAGTTTGTGAGACATGAATCTGTTTGTACGTAAAACTGCCACAGCATGGACCGTGCCATAAATCCCATTGAATATCCCTTCATTGAACAGTGATTCGAACTTGTGATATGTTCAAACTCGCCGACAAATCATAAAAGAACCTCTCCTGTGCGGCAGAATCATATCCATCTTCCCGAAAATCCCCTTGTTCGAAGACTGACTGAGCGCCCATGATTGCGATGGTAAGGGGAAGATGGCGGTCCAGAAGAGGTTGAAGGTGGCCTAAAAAGAGATCTCTAACGGCCGAGAATGACCCCTTCCCGTAGTGCATGCCCGTACGACAAAATAAGTAGACATGGGTGAGAGATGCGTGGGCTCCAACGTGTATCCACGTAGACGAAAGTTTGTCTTGATCGTCAGTGTTGACGTCTATGTCATAATAAAAAGTCCGCAATTTCGGCATACTGGCGAGAATCCGCGGAAAGCCATCCAATCTGCACCGCCATGGATCTGGAATATAAATCGACTCAATGGTATCCCTAGATTTGCTGACCAGTCGTTCGAAATGGTGCCCATCAAGACAATCCAACGTCAAGTGGACGACAGATGGCAGATCCCACCAGGATACAGCTATGCTTGTTAACGGTGTGCGAGCATCTAAATGAGTTATGGACGGGATGGTGACATCGCAGTCTGCCGGAGACATGGATAGGACGTCGGATACGCGAAGATTGCGAAGAGCGACGTGGCCTCGCAAGGAGTTGAATGAATGCCCTAGCACATT
The DNA here is from genome assembly GCA_004355085.1 of Rickenella mellea. Classification (NCBI taxonomy): domain Eukaryota; kingdom Fungi; phylum Basidiomycota; class Agaricomycetes; order Hymenochaetales; family Rickenellaceae; genus Rickenella; species Rickenella mellea. The sequence goes on along the minus strand of ML170214.1, from coordinate 80,858 downwards.
CCTATGCCATTCAAGTGTGGTTATATTCAACGGAATAGAAGCCATCAATTCCGAAGAATCATCAGTCTGGAAATCCAGTAGCCTTTCATGTGATTCCCAACCAAACGCTACCAAATTTTCACAGCGAGGAAATATTTTCATTAACACTCCATCCATCAGGTGCGAATCTTCATTTGTATCCAAGTCGACAGTCATGTATTTAATCCATCTGGCGGGTGAGGAGGGTGTGCCGGTCACGGTGGCATGCGACAGAATCGCATACAGGAGGAGCTGAGCGTTGTGGGTGTGAAAGAGTTGAACGACTTCAAACAAGTACTCGAGAGACAGCTCCCGAAAGTGTCTCGAAACGAGCGTGATGGCTTTTTTGGTGGGCAGTGTAGAATGGTACGATTTGGTGGGATGCACGTCCACCAACCGCGCGTACGGCCAATACGGACCCCAATCCATCATATTGAGAGATGTCGCCGTGAAGGTCGCAAAGCGGAAGATGTTTCTCCATATTTCGGGTGGGATGTGTGGTGGATCCATGGTTGGATATAATGTTGGGCTGCACGTTGATATCTCACGCTGCACAGCCACATCAATCATCCATTACAATACTCGAGTACAATTTGTGGTCTCTCGTACGATAAACATAGTTGTCGGGCCAATGGTTATTGATAAGGAAGGCATTCATTTGATTATGATATATTGGTTGCAAATGCACTCTACATCTGATAGTGATACATGCTTGAGGTTGTGTGGTCGGGGTAAAAATGGGGAGTTTTCGTTCGATGCAATGAAATAAACCTAATAATTAAATGTATAACAAGGCACAATGTGTATGGGGATAAAGGCCCGCGAGATGAGTGGCAGGACATATCTTTTAACTGCAATTTCAATCATGAGATACGCCAAGTTGACGGAACATTTCGTCTAGTGTTTTGAATGCCACGGGTTTAACAAGACTGCGGCTCGATGTAAGCTTTTGCAATCGAGACTAACGTTAGGACGTACTATCCATCGACTCCGGCCGCAAACGCTCGTCTTTTGTCTTCCAAAGACGACATACCAGTCAAGGCCAAAATTTTCGTGGGTCTTGGTGGCAAAGACCCTGATTCCTCCTCTTCGAATTGTCTCAATCGGCTTGCTTCTATGGCTCGGATTTCCGTTGTGGCCCCGATACCTGAGATGTTTCAGTCGGGTATTTCTACCTGGGTATGGAATGATGTTACCGTCAAGTTTGGGCATGGAGAGATCAAGTAAGATAACGCTGTGGAAGGAATGAGCTCGGCACTTCGATGTGGAGAAAAGAGGCGTACTCGAAATGCCCTCCTTTCTCGAAGGCGTTTACACCGTCACGACCATCTGTAGCATCTTCATATCGATAGCCCTTTGAATTACATCAATGTACATTAAACGGTACCGGACGGTGCGAATCACATACTCTGGTTTTTAGCCATTTTATTCTGTGAGGGAACTAAGTCAATGAAAGGCAAGACGCGGTGATAAATAACTCACAAGAGGTCTCGCAATATACTATTATCTTCGACGACGAGAACTCGAGCACGGCCTCTGTCCTTCTCGAGCGTCCCAACCGATGATTTCAACAATGAACCACCATTGCCGACAGCAATCGTCGTATTTCCAGGGCTACTTGGGTAATCTTCTTCCGGTGGGGATTGCGAAGGTGTACCCTTAGCCGCAGGTACGACATCGTTTAACGTCGGCAAGGTTGCGTGGAATGTGTGGGGTCGGTGAGTCATTCCAGGACGCGTAGGATAAGGGAGAGGTGTTTCGTGAGATTTTCGACGGGAAAGAGGTGCGGCTGGTGCTCCATTGACGTCGCTTCGGGACACTGGAAGGGCCGGTGTAGTAGCTGAACTAGAGATATGGACTTCGGAGTATGATGCGTGTCGAGTAATCTCGCCGAGAGTGACCATACGGATACAAGCTTTCAGAACTTGTCGAAGACGGGATGGTCCCACGGGTTTGAACACAATTCGGCAGTGACCACCGATTCGTTCAAATTTGTTGACATTTGACATGATTACCGCGTCTCCTCTTGATGAAGATAGTAAGATGATGGGTCGAGCAACATCTTTCTCCACCGTAGCCTTTATCAAAGACGCAATGTCTTCGTTGATAATGACAATGTCGCCAAGATCCGGAGATGACGTAAGTTGGATATCCAGACCCCACCAGTTCGAGATGTATGATTTGAGGACCTCGCCCAAAAGCGTAGCACCCCTGGGCTCGTCGAATCCAATCAACGTGACAGTCGGAGTAGGTTTAGGGTCATTTAATCGCGAAAATGTTGCGTCGGTCTCATGGCCTAGTTCCTCACACGCATCAGCGTCGAATGTGATCCGAATCTCGGTCCCAACGCCCTCTGCACTCGACACGTCGACTTGACCATGTACGCTCTCTGATCGAATGATGCTGTTAACTATGGCCAAGCCGAGGCCAGTTCCGGTCATCAACGGGTTTTCTTGAGAGAAGGGATGGAACAGTTGATTCTGGAGAAAGGTTAGATGTGAAAGCAAAGTCGGTGGTGTATATCTTACCTTGAGAAAATCCTTGCTGATGCCCTAGGTGTATATTGTTAGAGTCGACATCGCGATCCCCACTGTAGACACCTTACCTTGCCAGAGTCTAAAACCGACAACTCCACCTTGACTTTAGACGGTGACATATCTGGTGTGTGAGGAAGCTCTCGAAGAGTGATGTGGACGTAACCGCTCTACAACAACGTATTTCAACAGATCGCTCCTGGTTCATCATACTCAACACTCACAGTCGTAAACTTTAAGCTGTTTCCGATAATGTTCATGAGTACACGACGGATTCCCCCTTTCTCACAACACAAATGCCAACCCTTCATGAATTATTTCGTCAAAACGCAAGGAAACGCGGTGCATGCATTGAATTCTTACACTGGCACGGTATCCGATGTCGACGACGGTCTCCACCTGCGGTTGCGCGAACTTTAATGTAGGCACCGGGGACGAATCGCCCTCCGGAGGTGAATAGACACTCCCGATTTCGGGGTTCACCATTGAAGGCAGCCTCGCCCGATGGCCGATCCACGATCCTTCCGCGGCCTCCTCAACGAGCTGCATCAGGTTAACCCTTTTGGACCGTAAAGTTAGTATTACCGGGCGCAGGACCGGCTTTGATAACTTACTTGCTGGGCAAGATGACATTCTCAACGCCACCACCTTTTGAGTTACCACTCAATTTAGTGAAGTCGAGGACATGGTTGACAGTTTCGACGAGCGAGGTACCACACGCTTGCACTGTACGAAGAAAAGATGCCTGATTGTGGTCTAGAGTAGTGTCTGCCAGCAATTCCGCAGCAGCAAGGATCTAACAGCAGGTTTAAGGTTAAGTTTTAAGATAGCGTGGCCGCGAGACACATACACCGTGCAAAGGAGTTCTGAGCATCGAAGGTAAGCAAATTGTTCCAACACCATCAGTTGACAAACGCTCACCGTAGCTCATGGGAGATGCTTGGTGTGACGTGTATGAGCAAGGTTCGACTCGAAACATATGCAGACAACCTACTTAGAGATGAAAAGGCTCTTGGATTTGTCTGCCAAGATCATGCGCCGTTTCAGGACCGCGCTCAGTATAATAACGCCAATCGCGCGCAGATACGACAACTCGTGGCCTTCGAGCTAATCGAGAGGATTAGCGAGAAAACAATCTCTATTTTACGGTGAGGCTTACGAAAGGCTTGACGTGGTCCGCCGTATTGTACGCGCACAGTAAGGCAAACGGTTGTTTGTCGATATTGAATATTGGGACGACTGCGCACATATGAGTAACAAGGCAAACGGAAATCATTCCGAAATGACATACGTAGCGCGTGTTGTATCCTCGTTGTCGGTAACATAGACCGAAAACACAGCGGCACAACACCTTCCGTTACCTTCCCTTGCGGGAACTTCACAAAGAAATCCCTAATCTTCGCATACTCCGCATTCGACACGGAGTGAACCGACGTGGATGCATCCCCGTGATGCGACACGATCGAAATCATTGCCTCTGCCTTAGTCGTCTCGAGCACCTCGACGTGCGAGACGTCCATGACGACAGCACCTTCCACATCAAGAGTGCGTTTGACGAGTCGCGCTGCACGCTCGTACACTTTTTCCATCGATCCGCCTGTTAGGAGCGCATCCGCTCCTGCCTCGGTTTCACGGTCGATTTCGAGGCATTCTCGTGTGAATTGTTCCATCTACGACAATCAAGACTCCTCTATCAGCGAATCAGTGGGGCGAGCATGTAATGAGACACACGGAGTTTTGTATCCGTTCCCGAATACGCAATTGAATCTATTCACAACGCCATAAGCACACCGTTTGACGAAGTGCGGCAATACATTTACCTTATCTCTCCACAACTCCATCTCCCTCATCACGACGGCCTGCATAATGCCCATCATAAGTATTAAAAACTGATTTGAATCGATGCAGCACTTACGGCAAACTCCTTAAGCGTATGTCTTTGTTTAGGACTAAATTCTGTTCTAGGTTGGTCATCCATGATGCAAAGGCTGCATTTCCCAATCAGTAAATTAAAACGCCAAACCATGCGGACACCCATGGTTGTATATAAGGCACTCACGTCCCGATATTAAATCCGTCCTGAGTGCGCAACGGCGCTGCGGCCCAAAATCGTACGAACGGCGTTTCTGCAACCATCGGCTACACATACACATTCATTCAATTAATATCCGGTAGACCTGATGAATGAAAGAGCAAAGGCGAGAAGACGATGAACATACATTTCGAGCAAAGCGCCAGTCATTCGCGGAATCGAGAACCACGGTCGGCTCGTCGTTTCGCTGTAAGATGGCATGCGCGCTGAATGACGCATTTCGCGGAACCGTGGTGAGCGCGACGCCGACTATGTACACAAAATGTGAATGGTCATCGCTTAGTAATATATATGCACTGAAATCAATTCTATTTGCGTACCAGCAGACTTAAACCACCTGACAACACAGCATGAAGTTAATAAAGAAAGAAATTATCAGAAGGGAAAACAGACTCAACACATCATGTTCGTCAACCAAGCTAATCGATACAACCTTCGTACTGAACACAAGCTTCGCCAGGTACGCTATTCGGTCGAAGTTGGCGTCCGGTGAAGTGTTTAGCACATTGAACCTGGTGGAGTTGGACCCGGTTAGGAATTTTACGAAAATAAAGATATGAAGATAGTGCTTGAATGGGAAAGACGCACTTATACAACGCCCTCCGCCTCTCGATCTCATCCTTCGGATTCGGCGGCGCCAAATATCCCTTCTCAGTATATCCATCCCTGGTACTCCAAACAGCATCCCCGCTCCCGCTTCCACCACTTGCCCCTCCACCACCACCGCTACCACCGCTACCACTCCCGCTCCCACTCCCAACACCGCTACCAAAACCCAACCCAAGCCCCAACGCGCGCGCTGCAGTACCGATAGACGCAGGTGGGCGCGGTAATGCTGACGGACGCGTTTGTGGCGCAACTAATTGCGGCGGAACTAATTGTGGTGGTGGTGGAGGCGGGTGTACAACCTGGGTAGTAACCTGAGGTTGAGGAAGAATCTCAGATGGGAGTGGGATCGTAGAAGACGCATCTTCAGGCGACGAGGAAAACACCACAGGGACGCGCGTCGCGGATATGGTCCTTGACGACCCCGACCCCGACCCCGACCCCGACGCTGACCCCGATTGCGAGCCCGAGCCCGTCTCCGAGGGGTAGTATTCGTAAGCGTCGTTCGGGTGCAACTCCCTCTCCCTCTCCCTCTCCTGGTGCGCTTTGCTATGTCCAATAACGTCGCCATCACCATCGCACATCACCCCTGCATACTCAAGCCCACCCTCATGTTCGTGTTCGTGTTCCCTCAATCGCAACCCACCACCAGCAGCATCATCGTCTTCTGCAGGCGGACTCCCGGAGGCAGGTAACGGCGACGACGTCTGTCGTGGCAGTTGTCCGCGGCGCGGTGTGTTTGGGAGGGAGTGGGAGTGTATTGCTTGTTGCGCGCTCGACGTGCCTCCTCCGCCTCCGCTTCTGCTCAGGTATTGGTGGTGAAGTTGGTGTGATAGGAGAGCCTGGTGATGATGCGTGTCCCCCGGCGCGTAATTCGGCGACAAGTGCTGGTGTTGGATCTGCCGCTTCATACCCTCCGGCGCACCATCACCACCTCTAACACCCCTCGAAGACGAACGCGAACTCTCACTCAACCGCGAATGCGGCCTCCGCGGGGACGTGTTCGGGAATGCAGGCGGGGAGTTCACGCCAAACAGCATCCTGGCCGTATCCTCATCCAGCTCCGTATCAACCTCCACCTCCACCTCCGCGGGCTTTCGCTCCCCTTGTTGTTGTTGTTGTTGTTGTTGTTGTCGAAGCCCAATGCCCGGCTGGGAGTGGGACGGACCAAAGAAACTCGTCGTCCCCATCTCCCTAACCCGTCTCCGATGCCTCGCGCCCTCTCCTTCCTCCTCCTCCGGCGTCTCCTGGACAGTATCCAGGTCTTCACGTTCAACTTCAACTTCAGCCTTGCCATCAACGAAAACCCCACCATCAAACCCATCAACGACTCTCACGCCTTTCACAGTCTCGTCCGAGCCCACTCCATCCTCCGCTCCCGCTCTGGTTTGGTCTTTGCGTTTGTGATGCACCGCGTGCCCAAAGTAATCGCCCTCGAGCTCGTCGTACGCTTCCCTCTCTGGTCGCGGGTGGAGGGTCGGTGGTGCGCTGGCTGAGCCGGGGAGAGGGCCGCCGATGCCTCCTCTGGGATAGTTTGTAATAGCGGACTTTCTTAGAGGATTTTGTTTGTCGATGTCGTCTGTTGAGTAGTCGGCGGTTAGAAAGAGTTCATTTATGGGCGAATGGAGGGTAGAGTTTTTACCTCGCTTTTTCGCGGGTGTGATTTCTGTGGCTTGTGTTTGCACATTGTCTGATGATGAATTCGAAGCAGGTAAACCGTCAACTCCAGGATGCTCGTCCTGCCGCGTGTATCTATCATGCCCGGCTGAGCCTTCTCCAGATCCCATCGTCTCATTCATGCCATCTGCATATATTATTCAGTAATAATCTTTTTTTTTTCATTTGATGGAATGTAAGTACCTATTAAAACCCGATCGTCCACACTCGACGACTCGTCAGAGGTCTTGGACAGAGGTGTACGGGGAGAATCGCCCAGTGGGATAACACGTGAATGTACTTCGTCGCCGATCGACATGCGCTTCAGCGATTTCATGAGTCCGCTCGTCGTATCCATACGGTCATGAATGGCATTGTTCAGTACGTTGCCACTGCCCTCTAGCGACCTCCTCCTCCCGCTCTGGGCATCTGAATAAAGTACTTAGAAATGACGCGCTTACGCTAAAGGAGGAATATATTAGGCGTACTTGATGTTGATTGTCCGATTGCGGAGTTGCTCTCCGTTGAGCTTGACGAAACTTCCGCAGTCCGGGGTGTGGATGTGGGCCGTACGGGCGAGAGTCGCTGACGCGGATTGCTCTCAGTCGACATACGTTTCCCAATCTCCGCCGAGTCTGTACCATCCCTCGTTAGATTCATAAGTTCGTGAACATGTGTACTTGTCAAGCTCACCAGGTGTCGAACCTTCTGAGCTCCAGGACGCAGACGACGGCTGCACCGACAAAACACGGAGACGTACGTCACTGTCACTCGACATCCGTTTCTCAGTCTTTACGGCGACTGTCACTCCACGCATCGGATCCATGAGTTCTCTTTCCGGACTCGGAAGTGCAAGTGGCGCCAGAGATGGATGTGACGACGCAGCCCAACGAACTGTAGCAGCCGCAGTTATGATATCAGCCTGCGCAATGCCGCTGCTCCCGCCGCCGACAGGAGAACTCGGCGAGACCTTCGTAGCTGGTACAGACTGTGTTGGCACAAGATGTAGATGCGGCAACGGTGATGGCGGGATGGGAACACGCAAGGGGGCAGTACTAGCCGCCCGCTGCGATATTCTAGACACGTCTGGATTTTTCGTCGGCAGGGGCGGCGATTGAACGTCATCGGAGTGGGCTCGAGTAAAGCGAGTGTACGGCGCGAACGTCGACGGAGCCGAGGAGGGTGCGGAGCTGCCCGACGAGCCTGCGCTTGCGCCCGTGGATGCCGACGCGGAGCCGGAGAAGTCGTCGCTGTCTGTCCCTGAATTGCTCGGGAGGGACGGGAGGAAGAGGTCTGTTGGCAGAGGGGGCATGGGACTGGGACTGGACAAACTTAAAGTGGTGGATGGACGCTGGGGAGTGCGGTTTGGACTCCAGCGGCCGTCTGCGTATGCGGCTAGGAATTGGGACCAGTCGTGCAGAGTCATCAGGGTGCAGACGAGGCGGGCATCGTCGATTCGGGGGATTGCAGTGGAAGGCACCTCAACAAACCAAACACTCGTGGAGCAATCATCCTGCTCTCGTGGCAGTGACGTCATTTTCAATCTCCGCAACCCCTTCCTATTTCGTAACGTACCTCGAATTACTAAACCTTCTCCTGATCTTGTCCTTATCCATCCTAAAGCCACTCCCGGTCAAAACCTAGTGCTCTGATGCTCAATTGCGTACCCCCAACTTTCTGGACTGGGACCTTTCCTAGGCCTCCTACCGTGGACGTGTCACGTCGTCGGTCAAGCAAAAAGAAGCCCGACATCGCCGCTTCCGGCGGTTAACGTTAACGTTTGAACAACCGTGCAACGGTCGCACATATGAATAGAACACGAGTATCGTCATAGCGCCAAGTCAAATTCCGCTAAGTGATATTGGACGATTGGGGACCATACTTAGGATGGTTTTTCCTGCGGCGACGATTGGTGGAATTCACGATTACCGGTCCTTCCGTCTTCTCACCCGTCAGTGGCACATACAGTACGGTCGTCTCGCAAGGCTCATTGCTGCTGGTGCAATCCAAATCGGATTTGCGTTGGCGATCAGCGTCATGTCACGACTTAGAAATTGTGTCGTCGATGAATTAACGGAATCCTTCGAAACAAGACCGCTTCGACGATTTTGAAACCACTTCACCTTTCGAAAGCCCTGAAATCTGGAAATTCTCCGCGAAGCTCGTCATCAACATCGCGCCAAGTCAAATTTACTGCATGGGGGGGTTGAGGACCATACGTTTCCTAACTCCCGCCGACAGACTCTGGCTAACACTCTACAGTACATTGGCTTAGGACTCGCGACAATCGTTTTGAAACGTGAGGTGCAATCTCCCCAAAATGGTATATCATTACTATGGTCTAACTTCGCAATTTTCGAAAATACCGGTAGTAATAGTGCACACGCCTCATCGACATTTCGATCGCGGATAACAGCGGGAACCCGTATGCAAAGTACAGCTGTCCGCTGCCAAAGGTTGCGTCCCGGTTAATATGCATCAATATTGTCGATGCTGACTAGGGATAGCCGCCTCAGCCAGGATTCAAACTTTGGTACGGACCGCACCACGTTTAACATCGGAGTCCTGTGCTATGCGGATTCCCTGGGGTATCAGGCTATATTCGGCGTCTCATCTCATTACCCCCTCATGAACATTGGTGGAAACCACGATTACTCTGCAACCCTCTTCCACACGTCAATGGCACCGTGGCATATGATCGTCCCGCAAATTTCCGTTGCCGCTTACTGTAAGTCCGAGCTGAATTTGCCATATCAATCTCAATTCATCACCACAGCCAACACTTTGCGTTGTGGAGGTCGACCCCGCGGGAAGCTAACTGGGTTACTGGAAACAAAGCTGCATCGAAAAGTCTGAAACGACTTGATTTCTCGTGAATGCTCTGAGCATCGGGAAATGTCATCGTTCCGCAGCGATTGGAAGGCGTTTTAAACCAGATTCCGAAAATAATGTGTTAGGCGACCTTGTACGATGATGCCCCCCCCCCTGCCCCCTTCCTAGCTCAAATGTACGTCCAATAGTTTTATTTTCGTGCCCCTCAATGTCGAACCACCAAGGTGCCTGGTTAAAATTGACAGCCGGCTCTTCCCAACAATAATACTGCGTGATGTTACAACGACGCGCGTCGACGTTATTGCTTGGTGGACCAGTAGACCCAAGAGGGTTGCAGCGGAAGAATCCATAACCCTATGTTGTCTAAGCGAGCAGAGGTTTAAGTGTGGGAACTTTTTTGACCCCCACTTTTCGAGTTTCCTGTGGATTAAACGCGGTGTTCTGCATCGTTTCCAAAGAATTTTCATGGAGGACCCCCACATTTCCTTTTATAGTAACTCCATAACCGCTGGCCGGAAAAACTTCGGATAACCGCAAACAACATAAGGTCTTTTATCATTTTTTTGCAATCCTCTTGAGTAGACCTCCCTCGCTGGCACCCCTCGCGGTTTAATCTGCATATCTGAAATATTCCAGATTCTGGCGGAAAGTCTCCCAATGCTCGTCACATAAATAAATATAGTATCTGGGATTTAATGTCCAGTTCATAGATACTTAGCATCTGGCGGATTTTGAGAGGTGGACATGGAATGGCACAGCAAAACTTATGTTCCCATGGTTCAAACACCGCTCGGCTAGTACACTTTCCTTTGCACCACCTGTGGTGAGCAGATTTACATCCTCTCTGCGCAGCTGCTAATGTCTTTCGCTCTCGTTTAGGCTTCGCTGTGTGTTCAGCATTCAGCTACTGCTCTAAAGACATCCGAGTCATGGTGTCGGGCATATCATGGCTCCTCACGTTCCTCCGGAAATATGGAGACACATCTTCCGTTGCGCGACTTTCACGGCAACATCCCTCAACATGATGGATTGGCATCCTCACTGGCCGTACGCGAGCCCACCATGGGAGGTTGATCAGGCACTCACTTACTTTTCCACACAACCCACCAAAATGGCTCTGACACTGGTTTCGCGACACTTTCGGGAGATGACCCTCGAGTTTCTCTTCGAACTGGTCCAACTCCACTACACCCGTAATGCTCAGCTGCTCTTGGACTCTATCCTGCCACACACCACAGGCACTGATACGAGAAGCTCACCCGCCAAATGGATTAAGTATATCATTGTTGACTTAGATGGCGTTTCAGCCAGCGATTCCGATCAGTGGTCCATGGTGGAGGTGCTGACGAAAATATTCCCCTGTTGTTCAAATCTGGCAGCGTTTGGTTGGAGTTCTGTACGGTTGAATGGGAAACACGATCATCCAACACTGATGGCATCTATTCCATTGACTATTACCACGCTTGAATGGCACGCAGATTCATGCATGGAGTCATTTTACCACTTGCGATATCACACCGCTCTTCAAAATCTTCGAGTTTGCCGCATAATTTCCATGTCTAGGGAAGGTCTCGATGTCACAATCCCTTTCATAACTCACCTGAGTGTTCGCAACCCGCTCGGATTCATTGCTGAGGCATGGTGGGATCTGCCATCTGTCTCTCACCTGACGATACATAATGTTAACTACAATCTCATCAAACAACTTCTCAGCAAATCCAGGGATACGATTCGGTCAATTTATTTACCAGAACCACTTATGTGCAAATCGGGCGACTTTCCGCGGCTTCTCGCCAGTATGCCGAATTTGGAGACGTTGTCCTATGCCATAATACTTAACATGTCCAATCAGCTCCATTTCTCATCCTTGTGGTCAGGCGTTAGTCGTCATGCATCTCTCACCCGTATATACATATTTGCGGGTATAGGCATTATTGACAAGTGGACACTCTCGACAATTAGAGACTTCTTTCGTTTCCACCTCCAACCACTCATGGCCAGCCATCTCTTACCTCTTACCATCAGTATCATCGGCATCAGTGCCAGTGCATCGCACTTTTTCAAAGCAGGGGAATTTTGGGAAGACGGTTGTCACACTCAGGCTGGAGGAAAACGGAAGTTCTGTGATGAGCTGTCCGCGAGTTTAAGCTCTCCACAGATTCAATGTTTTGTTGAATGAAGGTCATTCCATTAGGCGCATACTAGCTCAGCGACTGCGCGAGACAATGGGCTCGTACCGCTGAAGTGGCTCAACTTTAGACGGAAGGAAGTGTTTAATTCGAGGATTAACATACGAGTTGACATTTTTATTCTCTCGCCGTGGTAGTTGTGTATGCCGTGACGGCAACATTTGGGTCCTACACGCAAACGTGTAATACAATGCACATTTAATTACTTCTTCATTACCACAAGTACAACTAGATCGATGTAGCGCTCGTGTTCCAGGAATTCCAACTCCCTAGACGGTCACGTCAAACGGCGGTGAGGGCACATGGAATTCATGACATACACAACGTCAGAGTTCGCATACAACGGAAACACCTTCTATTTAACAATACATTGAACATCGGGCGAGCTCAAACTCGCGGATAAGTCATCAAAGAACCTCTGCTTTGAGGCATACTCATATCCGTCCTCATGGAAATCCCCTTGTCCAAAAACAACGTGCGTGTCTATGATACTGACAGTTAGTGGCGTCAAATGACCGGTCATGAGAGGCTGGAGATGGCGAGAGAAGCTATCTCGGACTTCCGAGAATGACCTCTTTGCAGGGTCCCAACCACCACCACGACAAAATAGGTATATGTGGGTTAGGCTTGCATGGTAACCAACGCCCAACCATGAAGATGGAAATGTGGTGGGTTCGTTCCCCGCCAAGACTATGTCATAGCAAAACGTCTCCAAATTCGGCATTTTTGCGACTATCCATGGAAAGTCATTAGATTTGGACCTGCATGGCTCTGCAAGATAAAGCGATCGAATGGTATCCTTGGATTTGCCAATAAGTCGTTTGTAATGACGCCGTTCCGGCCATTCTAACGTCAGGTGAGAGACGGATGGCAGGTCCCACCATGATACAGGTACGTTTCTCATTGGTATGCAAACATCCAGATGAGTTATGAATGGGATTATGACGTCATGATCTTCCGGAGACATGGGCAAAAGGTTGGATACACGAAGGTTGCGAAGGGCGGCGTGTTTTCGCAAGGAGTGAAATGACCTCGGTGACAAAGTTCTGTGCCATTCGAGCGTGGTAATAGACGATGGAATGGACGCCATCAACGCCGATAGATCGATTTTCTCCCCATTCGGCCCTCTCTCTGCCGATTTCCAACCAGTGGCAAATCCTGCCAATTTCGTGCAAAATGGGAATATTTTCATCCAGACTTCGTTCAAGGACAGGTCGCTGTCCTCCTCTGCGCCGGGGACGACAATGATGTACTTAATCAATTTGGCGGGTGAGCTTCCGGTGCTGGAGTACGTGGTATGTTCGCGAATCGTGTCCAAAAGCCGCTGAGCATTGTGCCTGTTAAAAATTTGGACGAGTTCGAAGACGTAATCAAGAGACATCTCCCGGAACTTTCTCGAAACAAGTGTAAGTGCCTTCTTGGTGGGTAATGTGGATTGATAAGACAATGCAGCGTTCCTTCGTGAGCGATCCCAATCCATCACGTTGAGAGACGTTGCCGTGAAGGTGGCGAAACGAAAGATGTTTCTCCATATTTCAGGAGGAAGAAAACAAGGATCCATGATATGGCCAAGAGTTGTTGGAAGCCGGACACAACCGTCACTGACCACTAGAGCGAAGGTCGGCATGCGCCGGCAGGAGTTCCTAAATTTCAAACCCCGCTCGGCTAAAGTTGTTGGTGCGTCAACGATAGTGTTCCGTAACAAAGTCCTGAGCCTGGTAATTTACCGTAACTTACGAGTCCGGGTTGCAAGGGCTTTTTTACTTGCTGTAAGTAAAGGTAAGTTACCGGGGTCCGGGGCGGAGCCCCGGCGCGCACGTGCGATTTTTTTACCGTAAGTTACATGTAAAAAACTATTTTTTTACCAAGTAAATAATACCGTAGTTAACGATTGATATCCCAATTGAATTCCCAGTTCTCCCCGTCATCCTGTGGTACCGTCGGCAGCTGCTGGGTTGCCTTTTCCGCCGCGGCATCGTTGGACGCACGCTTATTTGGCCGCAGCAAGTCCTTAAGCTCGTCGCATTCGAGGTTGATGCCACCTTCGACTTCAACATTGAAATCGTCGCTAGGCTTGATCTCAGGGTTGGGAGGATCATCCAACCACGAGACCCCGTCTGCTTCGTCATCGATATCGCCGTCTGGGTCCGGTTCTGCTTTTGGCACGCCATCCGATGTTGGGGGTGATGGTACTCATCGTCGTCTGGATAGCTCAATGCTGGTGGGGACATTGGCTTAGATGCCATAGCGGGCTTGCAGAGTCGCAGCAGACAATGTTTCAATTTTTACTGGATCCGAAACACTTTGCGGCCAAAATCCAGTCTATTTCTTGTCGTTCCGCACCATTTTGAGGCACATGAACGGCTGATTAAGGTTGCTAAGAGGCTGTGTACTGATGCCGTACCATACGCCTTAAATGGATTATTTTACCATTATTTACATGGTCAGCCGATAAGCCAATGTAAAAATAGTAATTTACCATGTAAGTTACTGGTAAGTTACACGTCGGTAAGTTACACCTGACTAACTTCCTGAACACTAGTCAACGAGCGTTGTCGATTTTTTTGGAACTGTAGTAACTGTGCCTCGCTGCGGACATCTTCTGCACGGGCTGCGCTCTTTTCCACTACCGATCTCTGGACGTGTAGGGCACCTCATGGATTCACAATTCCCCCCCCGAAATATGGAGAAACATCTTTCGTTTCGCCACCTTCACAAGCGACGTCGCTCAACGTGATGGATTGGAATCCTCACTGGCCGTATGCGAGGTCGCAGGAGGACTGTGAATCCGCGCTGTCTTACCGATCCACACTACCTACCAAAAAGGCGCTAACCCTGGTTTCGAGACAGTTTCGGACGTTGTCCCTTGAGTATTTGTTCGAACTGGTCCAACTCTTTCACACTCGGAATGCTGAGATACTCTTGGACATCATTCTGTCACACACTGGCACTCACGATTTACCTGCCAAATGGATTAAATACCTTCGTCAAATTGGACACAAACGACGATTCGCTTCGGATGGATGGATGGAGTCCTGATGAAAATATTCTCTCACCATCAAAATTGGTAGCATTCGGCTATGGCCCAAATGGACGGCTCCTGGAGTGGGAGAATGGTGATTTGTCAGAATTTATGGCATGCATTCCTTTCAGTATCACACATCTGGAAGTCCGGACACCGTTGGCTTGTATAGCTCTGTCGCGGTGGAGACTGGCTTTTGTCTCTCCCTTAACGATAGATGGGGATGTTGATCAACTTCTGGGCGAGGTTCTTTGATGATCTGTCTGCAATTTTGACCTCTTCGGCGGTCAAAGTCATCATCAAATAAAGGTGTGCCCAGGTTTCATGCTACTTATTTCGTGATGTCCTCACAATGTGCAGAAATAGAAATATGCTTCAGCTAGATCATCGACCACGGGCTCTCACATAATAAGGTTTTTTGAGTTTCTCATACCAGTCGGCCATTGTCTCGGGATTCTTTGCATGTTCATTGGTGCCACATCGATGTCCAACGAGAGCGGCATGGTCAGAAGTGACGTATCCATCTCACTGAATTTGCCGGCGGTGTCTTACTCATGAGGCTCTTGATTTGATATTCTTCATTGCCCGGCAGGGCCGTTCTGATGCGCTATGTCCAGCAGATTTAAGCGCCAGCATATTAATTGCTCATCTTTGCAAATCTACACACTGAAACCACCGTAGCATTGTCGCTCAGCACCTACAAAGATGAATAAAGTTGTTCGAAACACACCATCTACATTATAAGCACAAATTCGTGAACGACTCTCAAGCACCCACCAGCGAAATTGCGTATTTCAAACACCGCCCTCAGGTAAAGCAGCATGGCTGGTCACGAGCTCAATTGATCCGATGTGTATTAGACCCTTTCTTGGAGTTCCCTTTTTACAAATCCTTTAGAAAACGTGAAGTTTATCTTACGGTACCGGGAATTGATGATATCACCGTGCAGCGTGTGAGATCCGATTCCACACTGGAAGTGGGCAGCCCAACATTATACCCAACCATGCATTCACAAATCCCTCCCGAAGTATGGAGAAACATCTTCCGTTTCGCGACCTTCACGGCGATATCCCTCAATGTGATGGATTGGGATCCATATTGGCCGTACGCGAGGTCGGAGGAAGCTCATCCCACCAAATCGTATCAGTCAACACTCCCCACAAAAAAAGCCCTCACGCTGGTTTCAAGGCACTTTCGGGAGCTGTCTCTCCAGTACTTGTTTGAAGTCGTGCAACTTTTTCACACTCGTAACGCCCAGCTCCTCTTGGACGCAATTCTGTTGCATACCACTGGCACACGTTCCTCACCCACCAGGTGGATTAAATACATCACTGTCGACTTGGACTCAAACGACGACTCGCACCTAATGGATGGAGTGTTGAAGAAAATATTTCCGCACTGTGAAAGATTGGCAGCATTTGGTTGGGAAGCAAAAGAAAGGCTGCGGGGCTGGATGAGCGATGATGCGTCGGAATTGATGGCATCCATTCCATTAAGTATTACTGCACTTGAATGGCACAGAAATTCGTTAGGGAAATCATTTAACTCCTTGCGAAACCACACCGCTCTTCGCACTCTTCGTGTATCCGACGTTCTGTCCGTGGCTCGGGATGATCACGCCGTGGCAATCCCGACTATCACACATCTGGATGTCCGGACACCATTGACATGCATAGCCGTCTCACGTTGGGAACTGCCATCTGTTGCTCACTTGACGATAGACTGGATTGATGAGCAACATTTCGATCGACTTCTGGGCGATTCCGAGTCCAGGAACGCAATCCGGTCATTTTATATTCCAGACCCGTTGAGGTGCAGATCGGATGACTTTCCCCGTATTCTCGCCAGCATGCCCAAATTGGAGACATTTTCTTATGATATTGCCGTCAACCCTGACGATCAAACCCTGATTTCGCCTACGTGGGTAGGCGTTGGCAGCCATGCATCTCTCGCCAATATATACCTGTTTTGTCGTGTTGGTATGGACAGGCTTAAGGGGAAGGCGTCATTCCTGACCATTAGAGATTTCTTTTTTGGCCACCTCAAACCCCTCACGACTCGCCATGTTCCCCTTACTATTGGAATCATGGACGCTCAAGTGGTGTTTGAACAAGGGGATTTTCTGGACAAGGGATATGACGCTGAAGGAAAACAGAGGTTCTTTGACGATTTGTCCGCGAACCTGACCTCTCCGGTGGTTAATGTCATCGTCAAATGGAAGGTCTGTCCATGCGTTCATCTGCAAGTATGTTAGTGGGCTCCTGACAGCTTGAGCATACAGAAATAATCCTTGAAGAAATGATCGTCCTCTCCTCGGATGGGGCACGGTTCCGCATCCATTGTGCCATCGTGATTCGTGAGGCTCCTCGATGTCCACCCAGGTCGGCGTTGAGAAGATTTGCGATGATCTATTTCACTGGGTTTGTCTCGGGATGTCTCACCAGTAAGGCGCCGTATCCACGCCCACCATGTGCTTCTTGATTTCCACGTTGTCCCATTTGCCTTTCTGATGATTTAAGCGCTCACCATTGTGAGCGCTTACTTGTCCCCATCATTTGCAAAATCATCGACTGCGTTCGGAAGCATTTTCTTCTTCATCGTAGCTTCCGTCCTACCAACGCTGAACTATCCGACGCCTATTTTTTGACATTCGAGTTAGGGTTTGTTCCCTCCCAAGGTGTTTTGCGCCGTTGTGATCGTTTTCGCTTCAAAGGTTGTCCCGCATGGCCTTCCATTTGCCAAGTTCTACTGTGCTCACGCTTCAAAAGAGAACATCGGTGTAGAAAGTGATGATCTGTGAGTGACCATTCGAGTTTGCTGATGACGAGACGATATCGGTCCGAGTTCCCACATGTAGTAGCGATTGCAGTGGCGCCGCTCTCTTGCACCAACCGCTCCATTGAAGCTGCAACTCTACAGGTGTCAGTGGATACTGAACACTTGCACGCGACACAAATACGGGGAGAGATGGCCTCCTTCCCCTTTCATGAAACATGGACGGCACATAGCTTTTCGCACCACGATTGTCAAGTTGGTGATAATGCAATGCAGGGCCGACGAATGATCGAAAATTTGGACGTAAAGTATTGAGCCTAGCACTTTTCAGAAGAAGCCGGGACCCACGACTTTCATTATGATAACCGCTCGAGCCGCGATAACGGTCGTCGAATAGGAATGCGTTCCGTTCGGCCCGGCCGATCTCGTGTTGATCTGCGATCAAATTGGTGGTTTTCGCTCGAATATAAGAAAATGTACATTTGCTCTCGACTGCCTTGAATCTGAAATCGACCATTCTTCAGAGAGGCGAACGATGAATAGATCTCAAAATTTCGGTATTCAACGATTACCGGCACGATATGCCGAAGTCCACACGGTTATGCCGTAAGAGTGGCGTCGAGGGCCTATCTCCAGTTTCTCCACCAAAATTTCTCCTCAGTCCAGAGACCCGTAATATACTGTTAGGACAACACCACAGAATCACTTACCATCCGCTATTCATTATGGAAGCATATCCACATATTTCTATCAGATACCGCATGCATATCTGCGTCCCATTGATCTTCCTTGTAGGTGGTCGAGAATCATTCATGGACTATTCATATCTTATTCCCAGAATATACATTCCAAGTCTAACTTCCACAACTTTTTCCCAGCAGCGAACCCAATCATGCGAGTTGTCCAACACGCCCGTTTGTCAAAAGTCCCTTCGCAAAGGGTACTACACCTTGCCTCCATGGCGTATGTTAACCATATGCTAGCAGTTCTCGTAACTATTCAGTTACCTTGCAGAACACTGACAGGTTGCGCTGTTACCTACGGCAATCAAAGGGCCAAGTGTGTTGGACGAACTTGATCATGGGCGAAGAATTTAGCCTTCTGAGATTTTTAACCTTATGCGTTAGTTCTACCCCAGCTTCGAATTCTCGGCGGCAATGAGCAAGATCCTCCGCAGATTGCGCTTGCGCCCGCTCGAATCGACAGAAAAGCCACACACTTTGTGTTTGCTTAGTCAGCGGCATCACAGGATACTTCCGTGTTTAGACTCAACGCCGCCCCACATGCCCTTTCATTTTTCCTGGTATGGCCCGTTTCAAGTCTAGTCTGAAACGACGTCACGAACTCGATCACTTTCCTATGTTTTCGTGGAAGTTCCTGGCGTAATGAACGGATTTTGGGTGGTTGACTCCGACGAAATACCGCCAAGGAACTATTTACGCGAGTGCCTGCCATGCGACTTGTACAATTCCTTACCAACCTGAGATCGTTAGATCGATTTCTGCACTAGGGTAGATCTTGGAGTGTCACTCGAGTCTGGGTTATAAAGGGACAGGCATCCTATGAATGCTCCCGTCGTTTTCTTCGGGTCTTGCTCCCTCCATGTCGTCCATCCTACCGCCCGACCTCGTCAGGAGCATCGTCTTAGATATCCAACGGTCCCGGTATTCAGAAGGTCAGCTGCCGATTGCATGCCCCCAAATCATCAATAACGACGTCGTTCCAGTTGCGTCCAGTACCATCATCGTTTTCGAACATGGTAAGCCGTCTGACTTCGGAAACGTAAACTGCGTTCATAGAGCATTGGATCACCTAGCCATTACGTTCGATGAAGAGGTACGCATTCGAGTTCTGTTATCCCGGGGAACCCTGCTAATGTGAATCTTATTCTTCTGTTAGATTGAGTATATCTGGGTTCGTCCCTTCCACGTTACATCATGAGGATTCACCAATCTTTTCCGTCGTTGAAGAAACGACCATGGTCGGTTGGAAAAGTATTATTTATTTTAGTATGTAACCACCCACAATTCAACGAACCACCTCACTTATTTACGTTTGTAGAATCGATACTACGGTCTCTTCACCGTCGGGTTAGCATCACTGTCACCACTGAAGTCCAATGTAACTGCTCACCCTGTTTTACTTCAGGTTTAATAATTACGGTTAGTTGGCACATGCTATGACTTCCTCAGCCCGGTTCGCTAAGACCAAACAGCTCTTTTCGGCGGAAGCTTTTCGAATGGGGTAAGTCGTGTCTTCTCCTCTTCTTTATGCGCATGTACTGAGTCGTTGATGCTTGCAGTTGTACGTGATCTTCGCAGACCATTTGAATTCCGAGAATTTCACCGACCGTAATTGAATTGTAGTTGCACGAGATGGTTCAGATGGCAGGGTTGGACAGGAATCGCCATGTTCGCCTTAGCTGAAGGCAAGTATGCGCAAACCCAAATCATTTCATCCTAAATTTAAATTTTTAGTGATTTTGATGCTGCGCATATACGCTTTGTACCAGCGAAGCCAGAAAATCCTCATTCTGCTCATCGTGTCGTTTTCCTCCATGCTAATCGCGGCTACCACCATAATGGGGAATGTATTGCAGCATATTTCTGGTGAGGCATTGTTCGCCAAAATCGCAGTTTCTATGCGTCCTGACTGTCGTGCCTCAGCGGCCTCAAGCCATATCTTACCAGGCATTCCAATTTGCTTGCCCATCGGAGCACCGAGCCATTTCTACGCGTTCTGGATTCCGATTCTGATAATGGAGACGCTACTCTGCGTGCTGGCATGTTATCGAGGGTACAAGAGCTATATGGTCCAAGCCTCTACCCAAAACAGAGGTCGTCGTATTCTTGAAATTCTTGTTCGTGATTCTATTCTTTATTTTCTTGTGTAAGTAGCTTGCGTTGTCGATAGGTGTGCCCGGTGCTGATGTTGCTTATCAGAATGTTCGCGACATACTTCACGTCAACGATGATCTTCGTGACGGGATCGGTGAGCCTGAGTGCACTACCGAATATCCCATGCTTATTCTGTAATGGCTAACTAGGTGGCGGTCTTGGAGATCCCGATCGGTTTCGCAGTGGCCATGTCGTGCGTAATGGGCAACAGGCTGCTTCTCAACTTACGCAGTACGTTGTCCGCTGAATCCTCTTCACCCATGAAAGCCCCGCATGCGTCCGATCCACCCCGCCACATGAATTCTGGCAGCAGCGACGGTGGATTGCATGTCTTCAATCGTGCGAAGCAAGATGAATCGGAAGATTACGAGCTCAGAAGAATCGGATCGTGCGACAAAGTTTGATCCGTTTCAAGCTCGATCGATTCTATGTTACTGCCAGGAGCACATGCATAGTATTATTGTACCGACTAGTCCTCCGTTGATCGTAGCAAAAAAATACTTGTACCCTGGATAATTGCTTGAAAATTTAGTCGTCGTACTGTAGTTTTATAGTGGATTCAATTCATGGGCGATTCTAATTACTTACAGTAATTTCTCACCAACGTCAAGTTCAATTCGGGGGAAGTGGCCGAATTGTTCCCGCAATAATTTCGACCTCAAGATACCACAATCTCTTATCGAATATTCAGACTTCACCCAGTAAATATTATAACCTGCAGGGAATTTGTAAAATTCTGATGGGTATGCTACTTCTGCGAACGGGGCTTCAGTTCAGGAAATTTATCCCAAAGCATGTTCGCAGAATGGTGATATGGCTGCATGATAGGAACCAAGAAATCTCCTATATCCGGCAAAAATAGCTGAATGATAACAGGAATGAGGTGGTAAGATATCATCAATGTTTTCTCCGATCCAGAAAAGGGCCGTCCACCCTTCTTACTAAAAATACCACCAAATAAGTTCAGAGATCGAAGGAGAGTTGTGGAAAGACACGCACGCCGCCCTGCAAGTCACGTAAATCATCTCGATACTTGCATCCAGCTGCACGAAGTCGCCAACCCAAGGGATAAGACCTAATTTTCAGTACGAGATATGAATGTTACTTTGCGTCACCATAGTTTAGGGGGGACTTGGAGACGTACCCCACCAAAACGCACGACCCGGGAGAACGCGTTTCTTTTTTGATTTTGGTCCTCGGCGCCGGCCAGGGAGATTTCCATCCCATTTATCTGCATATTCCTGCACCCGCTGGGGAGTCCACGGCTTTCGCTTGATCAAATATCTATATTTCCGTAAAAATGAAGGAAAATCGGCGTGAGGTAATCCACCCACATGCACATGTAAGATCTGCCCCTATGAGACTCTGGAATGCAATTTGATATATAGGCGACGCTTGAATGCCTGTCTTATAAGAGCGAATATCATATCTGCAGGCAAACATCAAAGTCCTTCTTTGCCATGACATTGGCGATGTGTTTGTCGGGGGCGTCAATGTACCAACGTTCAGTTGCTTTGGGGTGAGTTTTGCCCTAGTTCATATGCTGCGTTTAGCGTTCAGCTTTGCAGCAGGAGGAAACACTTCTCACCTAGTCTCAAATTTGTCACCGCAAGGGAGTAGACGATGCAAAGGATTGACCGCGGAGTTTCAAATTAGTTGGCACTTATGCCACAGTCCCCGCCAAACGCCTTGAAGGCGTCCCCTTCTCCCACAGTCCCCGTCAACGTTTCATTTCTAACAAATAAATCCATTTGGAGTAACGGGCATCAGCTTACTACGGTCGCATGTGATGTTGAAAATACCCATGATTCGCTCGTCTATTTGGGTCAATGGGGATCAAAATGACGTTAAAACTAACTTCCTACGCCCATGTCGCTCGTAGGCCGAACTGCTGAAAGAGCTTCACGAGAGGTGTCTACTTCGACCTCTGGACGAAATTCACAGGCACAATTCTTCAGCACTGCAGGAAGATATTCAACTCCTTCTGCGACGGTGTCTCTTCGCTATCGCCACATTCTCAGAGGCAAGAATTGGTCAATCGAATGGTTTCCAGTAAACTTCGCCTCAGACTTTACAATGCGACCATGTCCTGGCCATGCCAGAGACGGACAGCCTTGGCATAACCAAGTCCCACAATTGCTCGCCGCATAGTTTTTAACGCACCCGCGGCGAATCCATGACCTGATGATCACGGAAAATGTGGAAGAAGGCTGGTCACAACCATCAAAAGGAGTGGGCCGGAGGAAAAAAAACAAGATTTATTGCAGAGATACGGGTTATTATGGACATCATGGGCCAAGAACGTCTCCGAGTAAGCTATGAACAATACAATAATTTCAATGATGTCGCCACATGGTTGAATCCTTCTTCATTAATATTTTCGCGGGTGCCACTGCCCAACCATCATCGCAGAGCTTCTGTACGGCTTTACGAGCAGGTAAACAGCAACACCTAATAAATGGGGGCATAGAAATATCGGCAGGAAGTGCAGCAAACCCATTTTGGTCCCTTTCCACCACCTTTCTTTACCATTTTTGCTGCCACAACGGGTGGTAAGTGCACACGTATTAGTATTCTAAAAGCAAAATCAAGCACCACTCACATGTTTTTCGAAGCATAATGAATCATCTTGCAGGATGTATAAAATTTTACCACTTCGCCGACAAAGGGTACTAAGCCTACAGTTGTCGAGAATCAACAAAAGACAAGCAACGTCTAATGAGATAGTGGACATACCCCACCAGAAAGCGTGTCCCATGCCACCACCACATCCGGGCTGTCCGTCCCATTTAATTGCGTATTTCTCTATTTTATTGTTCCCCATGATTGAAAATCTCTGAAGTTAGATGTAGAGGCAAAATCACGTCAGACGTCGTGCCACTCACATTCAGATGAAATTAATTGGCCTGAGTGGTGACTTCCGTGGCTTATCTGTGCGACATGCAGAATTCTAGGAAGCTTTTATAACGTCTGAGCGAGACCCTCCTGTCAAAGATGAGGGTTTGCGTATGCACCGTGATGCAATTGCAATGCCTTTGCGTTCGATATGTAGAACTGACATCATGGTAGTTTTGCGGCGCACTCAGCCTATGTTCTCAGCAACCCAAGCTTCGGGATGAATGTTATGTAATCAATGATAGCATAAGCAAATACTCGCTGACGTCACAATGGACCTTGTTCTTGAAATGAAGACCCAGAGCCACCGACCTCCACACCTCTCCTTTCCATCCCACCATGACCTCCAACCTCGCTCAGAAAGTCGGCCTCAAGCTTTTTGAAAAGCACCTAGAGCAGTACGAGCCAGCAGACCCGGTATACGAGTTCTACACGGATGAAAAAGGCAAGAAAAAGAAGCGACGTGTGGGTCTCCTATTGTGTGTAACGAAAGACTGTTCGGCTAATGGGGCGGTACTCCTTAGAGAGAGCTTCCTCCTGGTCTATCTGATCGCGATGCCAAGATCTTGCGGAAGGTGAAGAAGAGGGCACATCACTTGGATAAAGGCTTTCACATTTGTGGAATGCGATTTGGCTGGACCTTCATCGTTGGTACGTCATCTCTATTTGTGTAAAACCGGAATAGATCCTAATTCCGGAGATCAAAAGGACTCGTTCCTGTTCTGGGTGATTTTGCGGATGTCACCCTCAACTATTACCTTGTCGTTCGTAAAGCCAGGCAAGCCGAGTACGTGTTCATCGATCTCGGGTATAGTTTACTGCCACTAACGTTCATACAGGTTGCCCGCATGGCTTACCAGGAGAATGCTCATGAATAACGCCGTCTCTGCTGGGGTTGGACTTATACCCATCGCTGGTGATGTCGTCATCGCGACGTACAAGGCAAATTCTCGTAACGCCGCGCTCCTCGAGGAATTCCTTCGCATCCGCGGGGCCGAATTCCTGAAGAACAAAGGGGCACGCACCGAAGACGTAAATACTGTAAAGCCTGGAGCTGGCGTCGCTCCAGGTGAGAAGGTACCCGGAAAGCGAAACAGCAAGATGAAGTCCTTGTTCGGAGCACGCTCTAATGGCAATTCCACTGCTGTCTCAACGGATGTGAAGAGATGAACGATGTGAACAATGGATGGATACACTACCGATATACGCTCTCGTTTGATTTAACCAGTACCACTACGACTGATACCCGGACCACTGATGCTTAGTACTATGTTACTCCATAGTATTCTGACGACTGATAAATTACCATACTGTTTTCTTTAGCAAACTTGGTTGACCGAAATCTGGTCGTCCACCTGGCGGAGGAATCTCGGCGAATATGACCTCATGCCGAAAGCGTGCTGCTTTCGTAATTCAACATGATGCTTCCCATTTCCTACCACCGTATAAAGCCTCGGCATGAAGTTCCGTGAAAACATCTCTGACCTAAACACCCACGATGGTCCTTCCTGGTGAAATCCCAATGCCGCCGCGCATGGCAGACTTGAAGCGGGAGATCGTGCAAAGATACACAACACCTGAAAATATGACGAAGGCGTGGAATGACTTGCTTGAACATCTTGCGAAGGCTGCGAAGAACATAAAGTCCGAATCATCTGACGTGAGTTGCGTGTTGGTGGAACTAAATGTACAAGCTGGCCGATGCTCGCCACAATAGCTCGTACCGGTGGTCGATTTCGCGGATCTCGACAAGTTGGATCCAAAAGTCATAGAACAACTCAAACGTCGTGGATGCGTAGTCATTCGAAACATTGTTCCAGACGAAGAAGTCAAGGTGTGGAAAGATGACCTCAAGGAATACGTCAAGAACAATGTAGATTGCGAAGGCATGTGTAGACTTTGGTATTGGATGCAAAGCTTTGACTCACATTGCTCTTAATGACACTATAGGTATTCCCGAAGGAGATAAGCAATTCTTTATGCTGTAGTAAGTTAGTCTAACTCATATGTTTGTTATGATTACAGCAATATGTCTACTCAGCTGGACGAAGTCGCAAGTACGCGCTCGGGCACATAAAAACGTCCTCGCCACAATCGCTTGGATGAACAAATTGTACAAGACCAAGTCTGGAGTGCCAATTGAAGGAGTGGATCTTGGTACTCCACTCAGTTACGCGGACCGTTTCCGCATTCGCCACCCTGGCAAAGCCTGGGACCTCCATCCACCGCATATCGATGGTGAAGTCCTTCTTTTAACTCTTCACATGTCCCAGATCTAATTGGGTCTTTTGTCAGGTGGTTCGATCGAGCGATGGGAGGAGCCAGCCTTCAGGACGTGCTTTGAGGAAATATTGAAGGGGAATTGGATGGCGCACGATCCCTATGAACTTGAGGGTCGTCTGAATGGGAAAACGTCCATTTACGGGAGACCCAACCAAGTAAGGTTGTAGAATGGTTAACGCCAATCATTCCACCTAATTCTGTGTTTGAAGTCCAGCGTCTTCAGAACTTTCCAGGGTTGGCTGGCTCTCAGGTGCGTTTCTTACCCCCCGACTGTTCTTTAGTTATTGTAACGGACCGCGGGTGCCTTAGCGAGACAGCTCCGCACGAGGGAACTCTTAAAGTGTTTCCAGACGTTACCCTCTCGAATACCTACCTTATTCTCCGGCCATTCTTCCGTCAGAAGGAGAAACTCGTTACAGAGGATCCGCTCGATGCTCAAAATTGGGAATTCGGTACGTCTATTACCACATTCATTTGGTCGACGTTCCTTAACATCATTATATGCGTTATTTGCAAGACGACTCGACTCCGGACTTCCCTGGAATATTCGCGCGGAAAGTGGGGTTCCATGGACCTCGACTGACAAACGCGTCACACCCTCATATGCGACTGGATGAAACGATGACTTCCGTTCCCAAGGTTTATCCTGGGGATATGGTGTTTTGGCATTGCGTGAGTCTGTAAAACATACTTTTCGTATGGCCAAATTTAATACGATCCTTTATCTCAGGACGTTGTTCATTCCGTGGAAGTCGAACACACGGGGAAGGGAGATTCGGCGGGTGCGTTCCATATACCTGTAACACATAGTTGGACAACGCTCACTGGTTGATTTTTGTTCGCAGTTATGTATATCCCTGCCGTGCCTCTGACACCGGGAAACGAAGCATACATTCTGAGGCAGAAAGACTCGTTTCTCAAAGGCATTCCCCCGCCGGATTTCCCGGTTGGAAATGGGATTTCCGAAAACACATTCATAGGAACGGGATCGACGGCGGATATCGTCGACGCCGCTGCGAGGCGTGCGATGGGTTTGCCACTCGAGTAGGTCTTGTCATTGAAGAAGTGGGACCAAATAGATAATTGCATGGAGTCCTTAGAAGACCATTCCATGTGTTACTTTTATGCTTTCAAGTCCACAACATTTCATTCCCCTAAAACGCGCGAGTTATTGACGCGTCGAATGCATCGTACGACTGATCAAACTCTTCGGTGGCGATGCACTTGGACTCTGTTCGAAACTACATCAGCCACCTATTGTCAACCACTCTACAAACTTTCATGGATCCTCATTTTCCACCTGAGATTTGGAGAATGGTCTTCCGTTTGGCAACTTTCACAGCGACGTGCCTCAATGTGATGGAATGGAATCCAAACTGCCTCTTTAGCTCGTCATACTTACCAGATCCCACCCAGTCGTACGAAAGTACGTTACCCGTTAAAAAAACCCTCACCTTGGTTTCCAGACAATTTTACGAGATGTCCATCGAGTTCATGTTTGGATGTATCCAAATCTTCGATACCCGTCATGCTCTACTTCTCGCAGACATTCTCCAATCTCACCGCGACTCACCAGCAAAATGGATTAAACATCTTCTCGTGCACTTGGGTCCAGCAGACGGTGTGCATCTGATGGATTCGACATTGATAACAGTAAGTCTACCTAGATGTGGAAATCTTACAGCCTTCGGATGGGAATCGCCGGGGCGGTTTCCTCACGACAAAATCCAGGAGTTAAATAAAGGAGCCCAGGATCTCATGAGGTCCATCCCTTGGGGAATTTCTGCGCTTCGATGGAACAGACCTTTATCAGGGAATCACTTCACCTCATTGAGTCGCCACACAGCCTTGCGCCACCTTTCAATCGCCAGAATTATCTCTCCCAACCAACGCCTCGTCATACTTCCATGTGTAACCCACCTCGAGACTCGGGACATACGGGCGTGGGACGTTCTGCGCCATTGGAGGATGCCGTCTGTATCATACTTAAAGGTCAACTGGTATAACCGTGGGGGTGGTACGGATAACGAACATTTCGGGTCCGACCCACGCACTATCCACTTCTTTCCAGATTCTATTCGCCGCCTTTCCATTTATATTGACGCCTACACAATGCCATTCGCATCGTTTTTACCGATAATCACACCTTTTCCGAAATTGGAAACTTTCTCTTATGAATTGGACTTGATTGCTGAGGATCCAAATAATAATCCAAACTGGATTGGCGTACACCACCCAAACCTTCGACACGTAGGAATCCATTGCCGCCAATCCGTACCCAGGCCGTTGGAAAGGAATTTTGTTTTTCACTGGGCAGATTTCATTACCCACCACATCCAAGGACTTATCAACAGTCATGCGCATTTACCACGTCTCACGGATGTGACGTTCTCAATCGCGTGGGTATTCCAAGAGCGTGATTATCCAAGATACGACAAGACAGATGAGTGGCGTTTTTTCACGAATTTGTTTGATAGTTTGAGCGACTCTAGCATCAAATTTACATATGAAAGTTAACTTCAGGAGTTGATACGAATGCAATGCTACCAGTTGGTACTAGTTTGGATTGCTCGTTGTATGGGTAATTAATGTTCACGAAAGGGCTCAGAGTCTTGTGGCGTAACCGTACCTTCAACGACTGGACTTTTGGTCCCAATAAATGCAAATCTTTGCGATAACTTGAACGCCTAATCATTCCCACAAGTGGTTATGATACTATCGTGGATACAACCAAATAACTGGCGAGAAGACCCATGCCATGTATGACTTATGTTAAAGACAATGGACTGGGTGGCGACGGCTTGTTCTCTGCATTGGAAGTCGGTTTCAATCAGCGAGATTTCCGGATTTTTGAGACGTGGACATGACCGGAGGAAGTACATTACTGTAATCCGTGATTAATATTGTGCCTGTCGGCGTTGGAACTCAAGTAGATGCCAATTGCGAACAGCGCTTCCTCTGACGCCAGATGACTGGAATACGTATTCACTCTTTGTGACTTGCTTTAATTCCCCGTGTGTTCGTAATATTACTGATCATGATATCAGGCTGCTCGATTCAGGCCAATCGTTTTCCTTTGAATTTTAGTTGACAATACAACTAGTTTCTGTCAATATTCGTGCCTAGTCCCGGATACCGGCGAGTTCCCTCAGATGTGCGCTGTCAGCACTCTCGTCCACAAGTGCGCGCAGAAGACCAGATTCCTTTTGAAGAAGGTTCATCGGTGTGTCGAATTCAACCAGACGTCCCGCTTCGAGAACCATCTAGTTGAAAGCTCGCCCATTAATATCTACTTGAGATGGGATGACACATGACACACGTACAATTTTGTCCGAGTCCATGATCGTCTGCAGACGATGGGCAATTGTGATAACTGTGGTGTCCTTGTTCAGCTCCGTTCTAAGGGAGGATTGAATCGCCGTGTCCGTTTCGTAATCTGGAGGGGAATTTTAGGAGTACGACAACAAATATTCGGATGATCACTATTCACCAATCGCAGCCGTAGCTTCGTCTAAAATCAATAGTTTGCTTTGCCTCACAATCGCGCGTGCAAGTGCAATGATTTGACGTTGCCCAAGAGAGAAGTTCGATCCACCCGCATCGACCTGCGTGTCTAATCCTATCGAAGCACTTCCTTCCTCAGCATCGGCCGGCGCTGTGGAGCTTCCCGCTACTGTTGACTTCCGTTCACCTTGCAACTGGAAAAGACCTGCAGATCGGAGTGCGCCATTGAGCGTCGCATCGTCGTATTGCTCGAACGGATCAAGGTTCTCGCGAAGTGTGCCGGGAAGTAATTCTGGCTGTTGTGGAATTAATGTCACACTGGAGCGCAATGCATCCAAATTGATCGAATGCGTGGGTAAGCCATCGAAGTATACCGTGCCAGTGGTCTTAATTGCCCGTAGCAAAGCAAGCGCAACTGACGATTTTCCTGCAGAAACATCATAAGCATGGCATCGGTGATGTCTCACGGATGTTTATCACCTGCGCCTGTCCTTCCAACTGTATAACGGGTTCACTTCTTAAGTGATTGAACATGTACTTAGGAATGAATACGAACCGACTCCAACGCGCTCGCCCGACACGATCTCGAAGTGCAGGTCTTGAAGTACTTCCGGGCCATCTTCGGGACAAGGTCAAAATAATGGTGAAAGAGAAAGTTTCGTCAGTTGCGCACCGTCTGAATATCGAGCCGACAGTCCTTCTACCCGCAAACTGCCACTTGACGGCCAGTAAGCCGGAGGTTTGCCAGATTCGACCGGTGCTGGTTCGTGGTCGATCCGAAGGAAGTCAAGAATTCGTTCGAGACTAAGATTGACAACAGTTAGAAGGTACCTGATCAATTGAAGACGGCGACCGCGTACCTGTTTGCTACCGTTCGACGACTCTGTCAGGAACATCCTGCGGAAGATAACAAAGAGGAACACACCTTGGATCTCCATGAGGTTGTAAATCCGCACCCACCACAAAATTTCTTGAGCAAATGCTGTCACGACGGTGAGTGTAAGTCCAACGCTTCCGGCGCGGGTCGTTGTGAAGTACACCAGGTACACGGTTACAACAGTACTGAACATTGCTCCCAAGCTGTCCGCGCGGATACCGATCCAGCGATTGATGCTGAAAAACGTGAAAGCGGCTCGAATGTACAAATCCTGTCGATTCCTCAACACAGACCGGAAACGGTCCTCAGCACCGTAGGCTCTTATGGACGCTATAAAAAGGCTGTAAGCATCGCATAAATCCGTGCTGGCTCTACTTACGAAGCCCTGATAGTGTTTGGCCAACCTGGCTCATAACAGGTGATTTTGCATTGCTCATTTCTCGCCGAATGCAAAGCTGAGCTTTCAGGTAGACCATGCCAAGCCAACCACCAAGGACAACCATAGTACCTCCTGAGAGCAGAGCCGGCCATCCAGCCATATATATGCTCACAAAGAAATTGCCCATGACTGAAAAAGATATGTGGAGAAAAGCCCCCGCCATCCCGGTGAACGAATTATCAAGGGCATCGATATCCTGAGTGCAACGAGTGATGACACGGCCGATCGGTACGGTATCCAACCATCTGTGATTCATGTTAGCGATTTATTCAATACGTGAAATAGAGAACGGAATGACTAGCCTCAACGGTGCATTGAAGATGCTTTGGATTAGTCTGTAGTGAACGATCCTGGAAGCTCGCATTGTCCCAATCACCCATAAGAGGTACCAAATGCTGTCGAACATGATTTGAACCAATTGAATGAAAGAGTACACTCCCAGATATCTGCGGATTAACTTAGTCCGTAGCCAAGCAGGAATACAATGTCGATCTGACCTTAATGCACGAACCTCAACCCCCTGGCCATATTGAGAAGACCAGTACGCAATCCACACTGGCCCAGCAATTTGCAATGCTCTTGAAAAGATTTTGGAGAAGAGGGCGATGAACCAGAACAGGCCGTTGCCAAACCCTTCCAAGAATAGCATCATCGCCGCTCGTTCAACCCGGCCCATCGCCTTTTCTTCCGGAACTATGAGTTTCCCTGCTACCTTTTTCTTCTCATCATCTTGTTCCCCTTCCTTATCGACCTCGACTTTCTCAGCCAGTGCCTTTTCTTTCTCAAATGCGGCTCTGAGCTTCGCGTCTTTCTTCAGGATGTCACTAATCGAACCGTGGTCCGAAACTCTGCCATTCTTCCCGAGAGTAATGACGAAGTCCGCGATTGACGAAGTCAGTGCGACGTTATGAGTCACCAGTAGGACGGTACGGCCGGCGACAATGTCCCCTTTGAAAGCTTTGTCAACCACCCATTTCGCGGTGTGCACGTCCAGAGCCGCTAGGACGTCGTCCAGGAGTAGGATCTCGGCCGGCGAGTACAGCGCCCGAGCAAGCGTTACGCGTGCCTAGAAATGCAGTTGTTAATGGTTGCCAGTATGACTACCTGCCAGAATCGAACCTTTTGACCTCCGCTGACATTCATGCTCTCAACAACCGAATGTACCTCATATAAAACGTAGCTCACCTCAAAGTCAAACCTTTCTCTCCGATTTCCGTCTGATCGCCGGCCTCCCACAGACTCAAATCCCTTTCCAAGGCGCATTGTTTTAAGACTACGGATATTTTGATCAGTCACTGGCAATAATTATTCAAAATTCTTACTTGCCTTTTTGGTACCGCTGCTCATCATATGGTGATCCAAACAAAATATTTTCCTGAATTGAAGTGAGATCCGAAGAAATGCAAAAATACTTGTATCTATTACTTTTACAGTCTCATTCAACACCCAGCTTTCTTGCGCGGCGTATGCAATCCCGCCATCGCGGGGCAGGTTGAACCATGAACCTGGGCCATGTGGTTTGTAATACATTTCACCTGAACAATGTATTAGCAACAATCCAATGGGAGAATGCGTGTCAGAGATTGATACCTGGAATTTTTTATATCAGCCTTAAGAGACAAGGTACATGACTGGAATTGACTCACCCAAAAGTGCCATCAGAAGGGACGTCTGCAACGGACAGGTAAGAATTATCGTTTTCACAATCACCTGGTGTTCGTACCTTTCCCGACGCTGTTGGTCCAATTATAAGGTTGATACCTCCACGCTTGAAGATAATCTCCCCATCGAAGTGGAGGCGGAAAATTCTCGTGGCGGGTTTCGTTGGCTGAGAGTTGTTAATATCTGTCCAAGAAAATGTGCCCGCGTTAAAACCGATGACGTCGGGACTTGGTGCAGGTGCTGCGAAGGCTGACACTTTGTTGGTGGCAGAGGAATTATCCAGGAGCTCCGTCTACCGACAATACTTAATGCCATTGACTTTAGAGCAAGTGTAATCATACCTCGTTGAAGAACTCATTGAAACGGTCCATGGATACTTTGACTGTAAAAGTACGTGAGGACCCGGCTAAAACTGCCAATCAAGTCCCACTCACTTCGCAGTGCTTGCGGTAATTGCCATACAACATTGAACATTTGTTCCGTCAGATTGTTAAAAATCTATGGGGGACATTGTCAGGCATTGATGCTTCTGTCCTCACAATCCAAGCCATGAATTTGAACATACCGAGATGGCAGTGAAAGCGACAGAAGCTGCAAACCACAGAGTCAGAATCAAAGGACTGACGGCGAAAGTCCATATACAATTTACATACCAGTTAAAGGTTTCTTCATAACAAGAGTCTGGAAAGCCTTCGTCAGACAACATCACTTAACAGTAGTGATCTTCGGTACATAGGTGCCAAAAGTGCCGATCATGGATAGAATCGGAATGATTGCGTTAGAATTGTTCAACACCAGATAGTCCAGCAATTTTCCGTATCTGACCCAGCGCAGCTCAGTGTCACGTTTTTTGGTGATTTGATCTAGCATCTTCATTTCCCAGGCGAATAGCTTGATCATCCTCAGGACGTTCATGGCTGTCCGAGACATTAAACAATATACATCCAGCACAAGAACAAAACGCACTCTCAGTGACGGCCTGGATACGTGCGTCCGTCTGAATAGAGTGAGAGTCAAACCAAGTCAAAATTCGATGATGAGAGTATGACAAACCTTCTCCATTTTCCCTTTCTGTGCCTTCATAACGAGGTTCGAAACGTAGGCAGGTAGCGGGAGACAAACGACGATGATACCCATTCCAACAAAAGAGCTGGACGCAATTTCAGTTCTTCAACGTTTAAAATAATGAGCATAGAGTCTGTACCTCCACCCGATGATATAATACAAGAAAACCATAGCGATGACGACTTGGATGATGGAACCCACTAAAACCGTGTCAGAATTAGTTTTCAGGGTCGGCGAAACGAAACGAAACCATACATATCATCAAGACATCTTGCGTATACTTTATTTGGTTAAGATCTGTCGTCAGCAAATTATTGATCTTCCCAGTCAAATTTTTCATTTTCTCTTTCTCCTTCTCCGGTGCTTTGTCCTTAGCCACACCATCGATTCCTCCCTTTGGCGTTTCAGACGGCTCCGCAGGAGTTAGAGCGCCATCTGCAGGAGTCTGAGCACCACTAGTCGTATCCTCAGCGGGTCTTTCCTCTTCGACTACAGTAGGAGTAGATCCGGAAGTCGTGGCGTCAGACTCTTCAGCTTTCTTGTCGTCAACCTTCTTATCTTTTTTCTTGTCGTCCAAAAGGTCGTTCTTCATGCGAATGCGCAATGAGTGGTCGAAGACGAGTTGAGTCAGCAAGGTATCGGATTCAATGGTGATGATGGTCTAGACGAATGAAGTACTGCCATCAAGGAATTGCATACGTGTGAGGTGGGGAAATAATACCGATTCATAAAGATATTGGTTGAGAATGAAGGCGGCAATCGTCGGTCCGAGTGCGACAAAGATCACCCATACCCACGGCCTAAGACCGATTTGTGGGCGGCCGTTTTCAAGGTAGCTACAATTCCCAGTCTTATTACATTTCGGACATAGGAATTAAGATTCAAACTCACGAAAGAAGATTTTTCATTCCCAACGGACTGGCAAATTGGACCAACGACTACACAAACCGTTAGTTACACATCACTCGAGTAGGCGTCTCATCCAACACTAACTTGTGAAAGAACGCAAAGGAGAATTCTTGCGTAGTTTTTTGCTGTCACGATATAAGAAAGAAATCAGATTGTCCGTCTAAATTTATGACTTACCGAAGACGCGACAAAAGCCCCAAAAGATGTGCCTTTTCGTTCCCACTAGTACAGGATCAATTTTCTGTACAGAAAAATCAAAAGAGGAGGAGTCACGATGGCTTGAAAACATACCACGGAGTTCTTGTCAGCGATGTACTTGGCACTCTCCTTCCTAGGCAAAGGCGGCAGATCTTTTATCGTGATATCAGGCACTCGATAGGCGTAGAAGACGACCGAGTCTAAGAAGGAGTACGTGAGACTCGACAAGAGCGAACAGGTGTATTCAGGATTTGGGACGTCCTAAGAGAAATGCTGTCAGATACGGTGAATATTTTGGAAATGTGACCCATACATCAGGATATTGAGGCCTGAACGGTCGTGGCGATATCAAGGGGATGAAAGCGCCACTAAGACTGAGTAGTCCAATGCGAACCCAAACCAACCAGTTGCGTGGGATCTCTGGATCCGATGGGTTCATGGTTGCAAGAGGCCAGACATCCAAGTACATGTAGACGACGAGAGCACTCAGGAGCAACAGCGAGGCATGGACATGCGACGCGTCGCGCGATTTCGGACTGAGGAAAATAGCACCACCTGCCAACGTGGAAACATAGGTCTGATGTTTCCGTGATTAATTCTCGGCTTCCCGACTGCTGAATCATCAAACTCACGTAAAACGCGACCATTGCAATCAACACATCAACAACTTCATCCACGGCGACTTGGTAGATGCTGAGGGAAAGTAGTGCGAGCACGGACAGAAAATTCAAGAGTCGGAAACAGAAAATGACTGGGCCGTCCAAGAAATGCGGTTTCTCGTCTAAACCACTGGGGGTGATGATATCACCATGGCCGTTGGTCGCTGTGGACTTGTTTGGTGTGCGATAACGATTGACCAGGGCTTTGAGGAGAAGATAGGAAAGCGAAAAGGCGGAAAGTCCTGGCGGGATATATAGAAAGCGATTGCGCGACCACGCGTCGACAATCCGCATCATCTCGATAGCCACCACAGGTAGCTGCATTTTCGTAAGAATCGTAGGCCCTCGAGTTTCGATTTCAACCTCTGGCGTATTTAAGATGTTGGCGGGTGCGGCTAAAGACGTCTAGTCATTCAATCAGGAGCCGCGGTTCCGTTTCTTTCACGGTAGCATGTGGTGTGAATGAAGTTCCATCTACGGGTATGATTGCCGGTCGGCTATCACTGTTAGGTTGCCGAACGAGCATTAGAGAAGGCAAAACCACATGGTACTCACCAATGATGTGTACTAACTTCCACGAATAAAAACCACAAAGGCAAGCAACTACTTCAGAGACCGTCGACCGCAAACGCTTATGACCTCGATCTCAACATATTCGCACTTCAATTTTGTGAATGGTGGATGTGTGAAGCCGAACACAGCGCATCATGACATGTGCAAGTGCTGCGGAAGTTCACACTGACACTCGTGAGACAATATACTCGAGTACGTTCATTTTGAGTGGAAGCAGCTTCTGTGCTTCTGAAAGTGATCCCTGAAATCAAGGTGTGCATTATATGCCACGAATAACAAGAAGCAGTCTAGTCGGGAACGACTTCATGACAACCTTGCACGCTCTGCCGCTTCTATCTCCTGTTAGGTCAGTAATCGCCTGTCAAAATTTAACAAATATTATGTGGGACGACGTACTTTCGAGCAGCAAGAACCATCTGAGCATTGCGTTGCTGCGAGCTAGCCTCCTTTCTTTCTGGCATTTCTTACCAAACAGCCTTTCAAAGCACTTCATGCGGCTCATCAATCTTCGCGTCATCCGTCAGTTGAGTATCAAGCTTATATCGTGAGATGAGACTGGGTCCTTTCCGCACTGATGAGAATCCGGATGGTTGTGGTCTCCCGGCTGTTATTCAAGACGCATTGGCTAGGCGAGCCGTATCAGGGGTCAGAACGACGCGAGAGACACGATTGGGAGGAATCAGGAAGGAATAGCTATGGAGCGTCGAGATTATGGGGACCAGTCCAGCTACAGGAAGAGCCGCATTCGATCTGCAACCAAAACCCAGAATCGAGAATGTCTGTCGCGCGTGAGCGCTGGAAGGCAGAAACGCGCATGGTCAGGAACGGAGGTCGAAGTGCGTCGTCTTGAAAGCACAGCGATTGCCCAAGACATACCCAAGAATGAATGAGCCCGACCTGGAACCGGGGGATAAGTCCGTCTCAGCGCAGTGAGACGCTGTAGAATACACGACTCAAGGACGAGGCCAAACGCATCCCGGCAGACCACACAGTAAGATCGTTTCGAACAGCCAACAGTGCGAGTATCGGAAGAAGGCGAGTAAGCAGGACAACAGCACGGTTTCGCGATCTTGGCCACCCGAGTTAGATGAACCAGTAGCAAGGACAGGAAGCGCGCAAGTCTTCGTCGAGAGGAACTCAGGAAAAAAAGGATATAGCGCGTCGAGATCATGATGCATTGCAACCACGATGAGAACAAAATGCAAACCAGCTTAAGTAAAGAAAGAGATCTGGAGTTCGAGAATGAACCAAGAATCAGAAGCCTCCGAGAATCTCGAGTCTGAGCGTCAGAGATAGAAACAGGTCAGAGTCGATTGGAAGTCGAGGAGAGACGTCTTGAAGCAATCGCGATCGCGGAAGGGGAACCCAAGATTTTTACGACGCGACCAAGTTCAGGATGCATGGTGTATGTCTTCGGGGTACCCGGATAGCGCATTTTCGAGGAGATAGTCGAGCTGCAGAGACCAGGGGGCTGACAATATATTCACGGTTAGCTTCGAGAACAGCGGCATCGACAGAAGTGGGTGAGAGCTGATTGAAGATCGCCTCTATCCACGGGTATGAAGTTCTTGTCCGTGATGCGCACAGCAACCTCCAAATCCTGGTTTCCTCGAATGGCCGGATGGCATCCGTGGACTTCCAACAACGAATCATCAGTACCAACTTCAATGCGATGAAAAGAGGTTGAGACGCGCACCTCCAGGTCAAACCACACGAAATAGCTCGAGTTGTCGTTGTCAGGTATCTCCGGCCTCTCGTCGCCCAATTCGCATGGAATAGAGCTACTGGACGCCACTGGAGACGTTGCACTCGTTTCTTCGACAGGGGAAAGCGGCCTCGCCACATCAACCATACTCGTCTCGCCCTCTGGGTTAACGTCGACAACGAAACTCCATATCCCCGCTGCCTTCGCACGCACATCCACCAACCTCTTCTCCAAATATGCAGCCTCCGCATCCAACGCCCTTAGCTCATCACTGAGCCTCGTTCTCCCTAATACAGATAAAGGAGTGTTGGCACGTTGGTGGAGGTGATGTCTCGCGGTCCCGAATTCGAAATTAGGGAGGTGTCGCTCGTGGCCGTTGTTGGTAGAGATTCGTGAAAGCCACTATGAGCCGTTAATAAGCCTTTCCAGGTGCCAATGTTTCGCTGAGGTGTCGCCATCATACCTTGGATCATACCATTCCGAATGCAAAAGAACAACCAGATTCGGATGGGGGATTACGACATCGCTGCACGTTTCCTCCGAAAATTAGTGTATCGTTTAATGAAGTCTTCTGGTGGGGAATCCCAAGCGTCTAGATGCGATGAGGTGTCGACGCAGGTGGGAGTATACGTTGCGCGAGGGGTAAATTTTCACTCCAGAGCTCTGGCATCAATATGAAAAAGTCTTTGGTTTGCAATTACGTAACGAGAAATCAAAGTTGTCAATATCCCAAAATGGCCGGTGGCAGTGCGCGTGGCTTTGTTCGAAACTCCATCGGCCACCAATTCTCAACCTCTAAAAACTTGCATGGACCCCTATTTTCCGCCTTATATCTGGAGGAGAGTCTTCAGTTTTGCTGTTTTCACTGCTACGTGCCTCAATGCGATGGATTGGGATCCAAATTGGCCGCGCTTTGGTTCATCAACCATTCCGGATTCTAGTCTGTCGTACAAAAGAACGCTTCGTACCAAAAAGGCCCTTACCTTGGTTTCGCGACATTTTCACGAGATGTCTCTCGAGTTCATGTTTGAACTTGTCCAAATATGTTATATCCGTCACGCTGAGCTCCTCGCAGACATTCTCCGGTCACATCCAAGCTCACCTGGGAAGTGGATCAAGAATCTTCTCGTTTCCTTGGACGGAGCAGCTTATGTTCACCTGATGGATGTGACATTGATGGGCAAATTCTACCAAAGTGTGAGAATCTTACGGCCTTTGGATGGGAATCGCACGTGTGGTACCGTCGCGATTTGGATAGAGAGGAGGATCGGAGAATGAGCGAGGATCTTATCAAGTCCATCCCATTGGGAATTTCCGTGCTTCGGTGGAGCAGACCATCGTTTAGGAATTTCTTCACGTCTTTGCGTCACCACTCTGCCTTGCGCCAACTTTGCATCTCGATGATTTCAGCTCCGGACGATCTCCTCATCACACTGCCTTCTGTGACCCACCTCGAGACTCAGGATATACAAGCTTGGGGTATTGTGCGTCGTTGGGAGCTGCCGTCCATATCACATTTAAATGTCAACTGGTATGGACCTTGGCAAGTCGGAGACGAAGAGCGCTACGGGTTCGACCCTCACGATGTTGAACGCTTCCCCGATTCCATTCGACATTTTTCCATTCAAATCTCGCACATAGCGCCATTCCGAGTCACATCCTTTCTACCGCTGGTCGCACCATTTCGAGAGTTGGAGACCTTTTCTTACACATTAGATTTTTCTGATGAATCAAGGAACCCAAACTGGATTGGCGTTCACCATCCAACGCTTCAGCATGTGGGAATCCGATGCCGCACCGCACCTATGCCTTGGACGTTTGTTACACGCTGGGGAGACTTCATGACGAAGCACATCAACTGACTTGTCACCGATCATGATCGCTTACCGCTCCTCACTAAGGTGACATTCTCAATCATCTGGTTGTTTTCATCCGGTCCTTCCCAATATAACCAGACGACCGAAGAACAAAGTGCTACCAGGGATTTATCGGATGACCTGAGCACTGTTAGGATCAAAGTTGAATTTGTCTGTTAAATTCAGGCGGTTTGCGCGTGCCAGTGAGTAACATTGGCACCGGGGCGGGGGCTTGGTTTTGGCGGCGTGTAGGCATAATAGTACATTAAATCATCCTTGCTCCAAAGCGCTTCACCCTGCCCAATAATTCCGACACGCGGTTCTGATATCGTGGATACTATCAAATAATCAGCAAGAAGATCCATACCATGTATCACTTATATCTGAGCTGGAAAACTCGTCAGTTCATTAATTAACGTTCATTCCTGGTCATCGAAAGTATCGAAAGTGTCAAACTGCCCAAATTGGTTGGTGGCAGTGCATTCAGACTCTGTTCGGAACTCCACCAGCTCGACCAGTCTACAACCTGATGGATCCAAATTTCCCTCGGGAGATTTGGAGACACATCTTCTCTTTTGCGACTTTCACGGCGACGTGCCTCAATATGATGGATTGGGATCCGACCTGGCCGCGCTTCAGCTCGTTAGCCTTTACAGATCCCCTCTTGTTGTACAGAAGTACGCTACCTACCAAAAACGCCCTTACCTTGGTTTCCTGACAATTTTACGAGATTTCTCTCGAGTTCATATTTGAACTTGTCCAAATCTTCCATACCCGTAATGCTCAGCTTCTCGCAGAACTTATCCAGTCGCATCCCAGCTCAGCAGCAAAATGGATTAAATCGGTTCTCGTTTACCTGGATCACGGAGAAGATGTACACTTGATGGATGTGACACTGATCGGCCTTATTCTGCCCGGTTGTGGAAATCTTATAGCCTTTGGATGGGAATCACGAGAAGGGTCTCCTTACAGTACAACTCTGGGTTTGAGTACGGACGAGGATCTTATGAGGTCTATTCCACTGGGAATTTCAGTACTTCGGTGGAATAGGCCGTCATTTAGCAATTTGTTCACATCCTTGCGTAACCACATGGCATTGCGTCAACTTTGCATCTCCAGAATTCAGTCGAGCTCCGAGGATCACCTCGTCACCCTTCCTTCTTTAACTCACCTGGAGACGCGGGACATGGTCGTTTGGAGTATTCTGCACCGTTTGGATATGCCGTCCATATCCCATTTAAAGGTCGATTGGGAGGGTGCTTATGATGCAGATATTGAGCGTTTCGGATTCGACCCACGCAATATTCACCATTTTCCAGATTCTATTCGCCACTTTCGCATCCAAATCGACGTGTTCACATTGCAATTCACATCCTTTTCACCGATAATCGCTCCGTTTCCGAACTTGGAGACATTTTCGTATGAGCTGAATATGCAGACGGATAATGTACATATGAACCCGGACTGGATTGGCATCCACCACCGTACACTTCAGCATGTAGGAATTCAATGCCGCATATTTTCCAGTCCTTGGGCAGATGGGTTTACCTTTCGCTGGGGAAGGTTCCTTATCAACCACATCAAAGAACTTGCCACAGGTCATGCGCATTTACCCCTCCTCCCGAATGTGAGCTTGTCAATCGTGTGGGTATTCCGAAACGACGACGCCACCAGACGTGAGGAGACGGATAACCCGGAACACGGTTCGTATGGCCTGAGCACAGCTAGGATAAAATTCAAATGCAACAGTTTTTTTCGTTACCTTCATGAGACAGGAGTAGGCGTTTCTTACTAGTTAGATTGGTTATGTTCGTGGTTAGAGCCATGAAAGGTTGTCGAGTTCGGTCATATACTGTCATTGGACTCTTGAAATTTTCTGCGCCAATACAACGTAAACATTCCTCTTCCAAAGCGCTTCTGCTTTTCGAGATCGAATCAACATTGCGTGTAATGTACAACATGTCCCATCCTCCACACAAAAAGGATTGACCGAACTCCCGCCTGCCGA
Organism: Rickenella mellea; assembly: GCA_004355085.1. Lineage (NCBI taxonomy): Eukaryota > Fungi > Basidiomycota > Agaricomycetes > Hymenochaetales > Rickenellaceae > Rickenella > Rickenella mellea. Next base: position 39,604 of record ML170214.1, on the reverse strand, counting down.
ACATCCAAGTAACCAATTTGCCATGGATGGACGGTGCGGGAGGTAACGAGTCGACTAGTCGCCTCTTTTATCTTTTACATGTTAATTTTTTGCTTCCGAGTTGAACGGAAGGTCTAATGAGATGCCCGTCACCCTACCGTACATCTCCCTTAAGCCAAGTCTTTCCGTAAGCGACTGCCAAGAACGCAATGGTTACATAAACGTACCAACAGCACCAACAGCAACAGGAGCCTTCTACGCAGGCGCCGGCACAACAGGAGCAGACGCAGGAGCAGGCGCGTTCAAGTTCTCCTCGGACCTCTCTCTCGACATCGAGTTCTCACGATGCTCACGGAGGAGGCGGTCGAGCGCCTCCTTCTGCCCCACCGCCAACTTGCCCGACTGGATACCGGAGTGGTACACGCGCAGCACGGTGTCGACGTCGTCGAGGGACTGGGTGCGCACGTCTGCGAGTTCTTTGATCTTCGCTGTTACGTCTTTGATCTGTACGATAGAGGAAGGGTGTCAGTCAGGATTGTTGGGTTTCGGGATGAGGAGGTATAATACGGACTTGGTCGTCGGTTAATGTTAAGCTGAGTTGCTCGACGCGGGACTTGACGGCGTTCCATCCCGTCAGACGATGTCTACGAGGGTGGTCATCAACCCACGTTCGACTAGAAATGGCAAATAGTTTGCTTACCCAATAGCAACATAACGGGTCAGACCGAAATCCTCCGGCTTCAGGATCTCGTACGTGCTCGGATTATTAAGGATCGCCTTCGCGTGGATACCCGCCTTATGGGTGAATGCGCAATATCCGCTATTTGATCACCAAAAGAAACGAGGTAAGAACCATAACGGAGGGACAGTGTTTTGGGAGACGTACGTGATAGGATTCATGAACGGTACGTTGACCTCGACGGCTTCTGCGACGAGATTCTCGATCTCGCGGAGCATGGGGAGGTTGTACTTGGCTTTGACGTATTCGGGGTTGGCGGCGTATAAGCAGGCGACGAGGCCGCCTAGGGGCGTTATTCCGACGCGTTCACCGATTCCTAGGACCGCTGGATGAGATTTGGTGGTTAGTGGCGGGTAAGATGGCTGGAATGGCGTGAGTTAACACACAGGTGTCGATATGCGTTGCACCAGCCTCGAGTGCGGTATAGGCGTTTGCAATAGCTGACAGGCGATGGTCAAGGCTTGGGTATCAGATATTGTAAAGGACAGAACGCTTACCCATCCCAGTATCGTTATGCAAATGGATCTCAATATCACAATGCACAACACCCCTCAACGTGCGCACCAGGTCATACACCTGCCTGGGATTCGCACATCCAACAGTATCCGCAATACCCACGCGATTTACGCCGATCTTGTCGACGGTTTGGTATATCGAAAGGAGGTCGACCAGGTCCGAGCGGAAGGAGTCCTCGGTGGAGAAGCGCACTTCGATGCCCTTGGACTTGACGAATTCGATGACTTCGATGGCGGTTTTGGTGATGTAGGTCATGTCCTTGCCGTGTGAGAATTCACGGAGGAACGAGGAGGTGCCGATGACGACGTCGACTCCGTTCACGCCTGTAGAGTCACTGTTAGCAATGTTTTAAGGATACTCGAACCGAAAAGTGGCGCCACAAGTGGTGGCGAACTTGGCATTTGCAGAGGGAATTATGCTTCAGATTGAGAATCATTAAGGCTTACCAGTTTCAACGGCAATTCGAGCGTCATCCATATGACATCTAATATGTGTCAAAATCTTCGTCCGTAGCCCGAGCTTGCAGATCGCCTCGCAATCTAGTCGAGACTGCTCTGATGCAGCAGGTGATGTAAGTTCGATGTATTCAACACCAAAAGCGTCCAGCGCCTTGGCGATCGCGATTTTGGTCTTCGTGTCAAAGAATGCGTTGGCAAACTGTTCTCCTTCTAAGCACATCGATACGCGAGATCAGCGACTCAAATCCCATTAAGCAATGTAGACAACTGGAGCACGAACCTCGCAGTGTGCTTTCTATAATACTGAAATTCGATACATTGTTCAAGAAATCTGATGCTCGAGGAGCGTAAGGATTGTGCTTCGCGTGCGGTTTTCCGTTGGCATGGACGCCATTTTGGCCTTGAACGCCATTGACAGCCGTCGGTGCGCGTCCGACGCGGCCCGAGGTGTCGACGGCAACCATTTGAGCGGGATCGGTGGGGACGGTGTCGGCGGTTGGGCACATAGTTGAAGTAAGAGTTGGAAATGAAAATTTGGAAAGTTGCTTCGCTGGTCACTCGAGTCAGGCCGGCTTTACCCGGCGTTTATATCGGATATTACGGCCGAACTGATTAGATTGTAAGCACCTCATTCATCCACCTCATTCATTCTAATCAGTACGCAAGGCATCTGGTGCGGGTTGGCCGCCTGGGCGCAAAATTTCTCAAAGTTACATAAATCTCACAACAAATCACGGAGCGTTCGCAAGCAGCGAGCTCTCACCAAATGGCCACTGAAACGTTCCGTTTCGCGGGGTCCAGCTAGCTCAGCGCTCGATGCAAAGCTATCAAATAAGATTTCAGACATTCAGCCAAATGATCGAATTCATCAAAGTTTCGAACGGATCATTTTCCAGCGTCAACGAATATCAACGTATATCAACCCTGGCGCTCCTTTGGCGCTGCAGATGGCGTCACGGGTACAGACTGTTTCCTGGGCTTTGACCAACGACGGTCCTCGACATTCGGTACATCAAGCGTAACCCAAATAATCGAGGTCTCGGAAACACCCAAAATAACCCCTGTTTCAAATATTGGCTGCAATGGTATAGAGCAGTTACTACCGTACGGTACTTAACCAGTTACTGGGGGCGCAAGCCTTTCTCTTCATACACTCATGTCGAAAGCCCGTCGTAACGTCGTTCAAGCTGGAGCGACAGTCAAGAGAGGCTTGCTCACCCCTCAAAACAGCTTCAAAGGATCTGCAGAGATCGAATCTGACGACGCCCGCCCTGTGACGGTCAAGAATCCCTCTAAGCCTCCACCTCGCAAACGCCAGCGAACTCCCCTCTCGGACGACGAAGATGAGACTGTAGATCCCGAAGAAGTGATGAAGGTATTGGAGAATGCAGCTTCTAAACTGGAGGCGAAGGCGAAGAAGTTGCGCAAAAGGGCCGATGCTATAAGGAAAACTCTACCTGAAACCAAGAGCCAGCGCGACTGCGAAGAGGAGGAGCACGGGGAAGAAGAAGAAGAAGAGGTAGAAGCGAAAGAATTCCAAGAAGTCCAAACAGTTGCGAACACCCAGGCTACAGTTACAGTGCAGCAGGGACCAATGCATCCCATGTTCACTCAGCCAGATCCGGGGAACTACCTCGTCTGGTTCGACCTCGAGGTGCGGGTTGTCCTTTTATAAACAGCATCTTTACCATTTTTCTCACAACACTACTGGTAGACTACGAATGCTCTGAAGCCTCCGTCGGAGACTCTGATCCTAGAGGTGGCTATACGCATCACCGACAAGAATTTCAATCCCGTCGATGATGGGATTTCTCGCTTGGTGCATTGGCCGCAAAAATCGATCAGCAAGATCATCGAAGCGATGCCAGAACAGTACGTCTACTTTCCGTGTCGATGGGGCAACCGTTCTTAAAACCAACCAAACATATTCAGAGTTCAACAGATGCATAACATGGTAAATATGTCTCCTGTCGTGCTCGAAAGCCTAACACGAATCTTTAATTCCAGTCTGGCCTCATTAAACAATACGCGGAAACTCCTCCTTGGGGACAACGAACGCTTCAACAAGTCGAAGATGAGGTCGTGGCATACCTTAAACGACATCGTGTATTCAATCGAGCAATCATGGCTTGGGCCGGAGTTTCGTTCGACCGAATGATAGTGGTACCAAAACTTTACTCAAAATTCGCATTCTATCACGTTAATTATGCATTTAGGGTTACTGGATGAAGAAGTTGGACGCAATGTTGAATTACCAAACATTTGACACGACCACTCTCTGAGTATGTTCTCTAGGTTTCTTTTGATCTTTGCACATTTTCACACCATGGGCTGCTAGCATCTCGTGAAAAGGAAGTATAATCGAACGAAAAGATTCCAGGGCTCCGCTGCTCACAGGCATGTACTGCAGCCGTTGTTGGCATGAATCTCTCTCATAAAATAATTTCAGAGCCATGGATGATATCGAAGGTTCAATGAGGGGTAAGTCATTGTTACTACCCGCACCACTTCCGTTCGTCGAACACGGTACTCACGTCATGATCAGAAGCTAAAGTATATGCGGATGTGCTGTTGAAAGCACCCGCCGAAGTTCAGTGGCCTGCGGAATACCAAGACGGGGTGTAGTTAACCACACGGGCATCAGTAAACTATTGTGTTATTCTCAAGCATACGATTGAACAGAATTCCTTGACACTCTGGCTCAAGGCGTGAATGTCTGAAAGCACCCGCGGTACTGAGTTTCGCGTAACAGCAATTGGGTCCGTATCAACATTTATTCTCGTCGTTTCGTCGTCGATCGTGGCTCTTGCATCAAGCCAAATTGCCCAGGACATCATCTGCACTACCAACCCAGTTGTTATCGCAGTTACAACGCCAGCGAAAGGCGAGCGTGCTGTCGTTCTTTCATATTCAGCGCTGTTCAGTGAGACCTACAAGTTCTTTCAACTCGGCAACTTATTATATCTGGGGACTCTAAGTTTGAACCCAGTCCTGCATTCTTCCCTTAGTTCAAACGTTGCTTGCGGATCCTCGAAGAACCAAGGCGAAATCATCGCATTCCGGTTTGTGGTTGGTCTCGGATGTAGTGCACCATTCGTTGTAGGAATGAAACACTTTACTACTATTTCACCCTGCTCGCTTCGCAGATTGGGGGTGGAATGATGGCATACCCTGCTGCAGGATCATGAACCGTGGAGAAATCGAATTGGCATTTGAGCGGGCCCGATGGGAACGGCGTCGGCGCTTGGGTACATACATGTAGTTGTGGAAAAGAAAAGACGGCTTGGAAAGTTCGTTGATCAACTTGAAGCGCAAGGCGGCTATAGCCGGAGTTTATCGGTGATTACGGCTGAACCGAACCACAGTTCAACCACTCTCGAAAACCCAGAAAGAACTCAAGTTGGCTGCCGTGACAAATGGTATCGCCTCGCTACTACGGCTGCGGTACTTAAGAGGGGCTCCTGATGTGTGCAGTAAGTTCCCTTCAGTGTCATGTCGAAAGCCCGTCGTAACGTGGTCCAGGCTGGAGCAACGGCAAAGAGAGGCCTGCTCACCCCTCAAAACAGTTTTATAGAATCTGCAGAGACCAAGCCGGATTCTGACGACGACCGCCTTGTGACGGCCAAGCATGTCTCTAAACCTCCACCTCGCAAACGCAAACGAACTCCCGACGTCGCGGATGAAGATGAGGCTGCTGATCCCGAAGAGACCATGAAGGCTTTGGAGCAAGAAGCTTCTACATTAGAGGCGAAGGCGAAGAAGCTACGCGAAAAGGCTGATAGTATGAGGAAAACTCTAGCCAAAACTGAGAGCGGCAGTGACGGCGAAGAGAGGGAGGAAGACGAAGACGAAGAGGCAGAAAAGAAAGGAGAAGAAGTCCAAGCAGTTACGAAGACGCGGCCCACGGTGTCACCGTCGCGGGGACCAATGCGTCCCATGTTCGCACAGCCAGATGTGGGGAACTACCTCGTCTGGTTCGACCTCGAGGTGCGGGTTGTCCTTTTATATACAGCATCTTTACCATTTTTCTCACCACATTACTCGTAGACTACGGATGCTCTGAAGCCTCCGTCGGAGACCATGATCCTAGAGGTGGCGGTACGCATTACCGACAAGAATTTCAATCCCATCGACGAAGGGATTTCTCGCTTGGTGCATTGGCCGCAATCGACCAGTGAGATCGTCAATGAGATGATTCCAATGTATGTTTACTTTCCCTTTGTGTCGGAGCATAAATTTAAGTGGAGCTATTCAGAGTACGAGAGATGCACCAAAAAGTAACTACCGACCCGCCATGGAGTCCGAAGTCTAACGCGAAACTTTAATTCCAGTCTGGCCTCATTAACGACCACACGCAAACGCCTCTGCAGGGCCGACGAACGCTTCAGCAAGTCGAAGATGAGGTCGTGGCATACCTTAAACGACATCGTATATTCAGTCGAGCAATCATGGCTGGGGCCGGAGTTTCGTTTGACCGCACGATGGTGGTACCGAAATTTTACTCAAAATTCGCATTCTATCAGATTAATCATGCATTTAGTGTCACTGGATGAAGAAGTTGGACGCGATGTTGAATTACCAAACATTTGACACGACCACTCTCTGGGTGTGTTCTATAGGGTTTTTTTATCTTTACACTTTTTCACGCTTTGGGCTGCTAGCATCTCGTGAAAAGGAAGTACAATCGACCGAACAGATTCAAGGGCATCACCGCTCACAGGTTTGTATTCCTCCCGTCATTGGTATCGAGCATTCTCATAAAGCAAAAAAAATTCAGAGCCATGAGTGATATCGAAGGTTCAATGAGGGGTAAGTCATTGTTATTACTCGCACCACTTCCATTTGTCAGACATAGTGCTCATGTCGTGAACAGAAGCTAAATTATATGCGGATGTGCTGTTGAAGGCACCCAGCGAAGTTCAGTGGCCTGTGGAATATCAAGACGGTGTTTAGTTATCCACCCGGGCAATGGTATTCTAGTCTGTAGCTCTCAAGCAGACGAATGACCTGCACTACTAAGTTTCGCTCCATTATGCCTATACACACATCGAATTATCCCAAGTTGTGTGTCAAACAAATCTCCCATTATCACATTATCGAGGGACACGAATTTCAGGACGTCATACACTTAGATGCCGGCATAGCCGGGTTTAGCCGTACTGTTCGGAGATTACGGCCGAAGCAAGCCCCATTACGCCACCAACTCCTACAAGCTGCTGCCAATGTCCGCTGCGGTAAACATGATAACATGTATTGCAGCCTCAAGGTCACATTCAGTCTCCTGTCTTCTCCAGCTGCGAGATATTCAGCAACACGGCGCCGTGGCTAATACATCTACCGAACTGACACACCGACACGATCACTCTTCAACTACGCCTCAATGCTTTACCTGTCCATGTCCTATGTAGTCTTTCCTGATGGCTAGTCTTCAATTATCGTCAAATTCATTTAACGATGGGAAACTTATCCGATTAGCCCGCACGCGTAGGGCGCACTACGTTCAATTCTTGATCATTTTACCAATTCGGACTCCCAATCTAGCGATCAGCAAAAGACATTCCGAGGATGGCCGAAATGTCAATGCTTAGGCTCCTATTTAAAGCGATCGCCATCAACTTTTCGCATTTGAAGGGAACGGTTGATTCGTTGACAAAAGACATTGAACGCTCAGAGCGGAATGTTATTTTGCGAGCGCGGTAACTCCACGTCTATGAATCCTCAGACAAACACCTACGGTTCTTCTACCGAATCACGTCGCGGAAATGTACCTCTGTCCCAAAGGAAACGCAGGAGAGCGAAAATAATTCATGCATTTCAAATTTCGACCGTTCAGCTGCCCGCCAGTCCATCAAACGTTATACATAATCTCTCATCAACTCTGTCGGATATCTATGCAACCGGTGCCTTATGAGCGGCCCCTGGTTACCTTCTGCAATGTCCAGCTTGGATCCATAATCCAACTACTTATGCTAACCGCCAAGTCCTCAAAGGGACAAGTTAGTAACCCATCAACCGTGCCCTTATACTCTTTTTCCATCATGGTGACGGTGGTCTTTGTCGATGGGAAGCTTTCTATCGTTCACTCTGCTTCGAAGGAACAAACTACCCGTTCAACAGCATCAATATATCCAGCTGAAAATCGCATTCCCAAGATCACCGAGATCGGCCATGAATAGCCGGTAGAACATCCGCTTGTGTTTCCTGTGGCGCTTTTGCATGCTGCGCATGCCTATCTATCGTTGTTAGCGGGAAAGGCTTACCCACGGGGATTGACAGCCAGCTACTGAAGACGACAACCATCATTTTTAGCGAATGTTCATTGAAATCCTGTTTAAATTGCATGCGGGCGGTAATTGTGGTGTCTCTTCCTTACAAGACCGACGACAACCTATCACACTGTTATCTTCACGTCGACGGGTGGATCCACCGACCTCCCATCTCCTCCGGTTAGGGCTATGAAATCAATCAATCTCGCTCCCCCGTTTACAGCTGGAGATCACCACATTAATGGAAGATTTCCCAACCCCCCGCTGGGATCTCCAAAACGACTGAGCGTATCTACGATGGGGCTGACCGTCGAAACTCTCGATTTCGGAGGAGCTGAATGGAAGACGAACGAGACGATTATTATCGACTGGGATAGTCATGATGATCCACAAAACCCAGTGAAGTGATATCATGACCTCCTCGCTATCTCGATCATAGCAACTAAACCACCTACAGTTGGTCATTCAAACGAAAATGGGCAGTCACAGCAATCGTGTCCGCATTTACATTTATTTCAGTCGTTTCGTCATCGATTGTGGCTCCTGCATCAAGCCAAATTGCCAAGGATTTCAATACTACCAACAAAGTTGTTATTGCAATGACAACATCGGCATTTGTGCTAGCGTATGGTGAGTGCGTTGATGTCGTTCTATGACCACACGAATTCATCCCATTCAGCCTTCGGGCCGCTGTTTATTGCACCGCTCAGCGAGATCTACGGGCGGTCATTGGTTCTTCAGCTTGCCAACCTATTTTACCTCAGTGAGTTCAAGCTTTTTCTTCATCCTGCATCCTTCATTAACTCATAAGCCTCCTTTTCAAGTCTGGAACATTGCGTGCGGACTCGCGAGGAACCAGGGCGAACTCATTGCGTTTCGGTTTCTAGCTGGTTTTGGAGGCAGCGCACCGTTCGCCGTAAGTATTATTGTCACCTTCCTCGTTTTCCAATTTAACCTACTCGTATCGAAGATTGGGGGTGGAATGTTGGCAGATTGCTGGCGGAGTGAAGAACGGGAACAAGCAATAGCATTATATTCTTTCTTACCGCTTCTCGGCAACGTCATTGGCCCAGTTTCTGGTGCATGGATTGCGGAGAAAGTGAGTTGGCGTTGGGTAGTGAGTGAATTAGCATTTTTTGTGTTATTTCGAGTGACTCACAGCAACATAAGTTCTGGTCTACTATCATGGCGGACGGTGTCGTTCAGGTCTTTGGGCTACTGTTTTTGCGGGAAAGTGCGTGACATAGCATTTCCGTCAGCTAAGACTGTGTATTAATCAAACTTCTGCAGCATTTGCCCCATTATTGTTGGAACGCAAAGCAAACAGAATAAAGAACAAAATGGGAATTCTGAATCAAAGCACCGTCCGCACCGTATATCAGAGCCCTGAGAGACAGTAAGTTTCGGTGTTCATCAATTGGTGAAGACGGCTGACTAGCGTCGCAGATGGAAGCGAATATTTGCTAAAGCGATGGTCCGCCCATTCGCAATCTTCTTTCGGGAACCAATCGTACAGTTACTTGGATTATACTTGGCATTCACGTACGCCAGGGTGATTTCACGTCGTTTTCAAAGACGCCAAACTTATGTTTTGACAGATTTGGCATCATTTACCTCCTGTTGACGACTATACCCGCTATTTTTCAAGGAACTTATCATTTTCGCATTGGTATCGCAGGGTTACACTATATATCTCTCGGAATCGGTGCCAGCATTGCCAACCAACTCAGTGCACGTATCACCGACCGTGTCTATGCCTATCTCAAAAAGCGAAACGATGGTATTGGCCAGCCTGAATTTCGATTGCGTAAGCTGTTGTCAGGTTTTCTGGGACTCAAAAATTTGAGTTGAATACCAATTTAGCGACGATGGTTCTTGGAACGGTATTGCTTCCTGTCGGGTTATTGCTGACAGGCTGGACTGCTGAGCATGCCGCACCTTGGATCTTGCTCGATATAGTATGTTTCATCCACAGCTTGTTGCTTATTGACTGATGAGTTGCCAGGGAATAGCATTTGTAGGCGCCGGGATGGTTCTTAACTTACAAGGCACCCAGACATATGTCTTGGATATTTTCACTCTATATTCTGCATCTGGCACGTCATATAGTCTTGTCTTTGGAAGGATCTCATATTGTTTCCACTCTAGCGTTGGCCGCTGTGACATGTCTACGCTCTCTCACTGGCTTTGGATTTCCTCTGTTTGCACCTGCAATGTATGAGAGTCTTGGGTATGGAAAGTCAGGCACAATTCTTGCTCTCGCTGCTATCGTCTTGGGGTGTCCCGCGTGAGTAAATTCTGCGTGGCAGTGATACGGACTGAACATTATTGCGTTATAGACCTTGGTTATTGTGGCACTTCGGCGAACGAATACGCAATAAGAGTCGATATATTGCGGAATGAATGTTGTTGGGACATTCAATACATCGTTAATATGTTATGTGGGCATATAGACAATGTAATCTAATTAAACACGCAGGTGTACTACTCCAGAAGGCGCAGACCATTGACACTAAATGGAACAGAGTGTTTTTGTTGCTAATAAGACAACAGATTTGCGTGTCCAACTAACGGAGCTTGGTAAATGCTACTCATACCAGACTGAGATTTACGTTTCCAGAATATAATCGATAAACAATGCCCCTCTCCGACGGTGATGGATGTGAGGAGTGATAGCAAAGGATAATTTCATGTAACCCAACGCCCGGCGAGATCGTGCGTTTGTTGAGAGATAGAAGTACGAGGAGCAAGGATAATTTGGGGTAATTTTTCGTAGGGCGAAATTGTGCATAGGTTGATGTATGGAGCTGAGAGCTTCGGAAATGAGTCAACCTGAAGCGCCAGTGGATCATTGAGAATTGTGCCGACACAACAATTAATATTTGGCACACGCGTGGATCCAGCGAGCAGAGCGGGAATTGAAAGCCTGTATTGAGACACTGGTGTTAATTGGAGTCCGAGTAACACATGAGCAAAGGTGAGAGGCGATGATGGAAGCGAATCTGTGGCGCTCATCAACTAGCTTCGGACATAGGCGACATTACGTCCGAGTGATTTGAAGTACCACACGAACTTCAGTGGCCGGCGGAGTACAACGACGGAGTGTAGTTAGCCACCCGGGCAATGGATGCTAGTGTGTCACTCTCAACTTTCTCAAGCAGACAAATGGGATGAGGAATTTTATATATTCTGGCTGGATGCATCTACGGGGCGTGGATGTTTGAAAGCACGCGTTACTACATTTCGCTCCCGAAATTAAACCTCGTATGCCAATACACACTTTGAAATATCCCAGATGACCCAGAATTCTGAGGCGAACGAATCTCAAAATGAGAGGGGGGAACTGAAATCCGTTTCAAAAGTTGCATATTAATTAATAAGCTCGCAGAAGCAATATGGACGTTCTTCTCCCATCCTCCTTCGCCTCATTTCGTCGATCGGTACATCATTTTTGTAAATGGAGTTTGGGCCAAAATGCTGCTGGATGCTTTATCCACCGATCATTCCGGTGAATGGCGTATAACCTTATCACGATCCATATCTGATAGTTAAGAACGCCAACAATCTTCATGTGTGTATTTGGTAAATAGAACTTCACGTTGGTCAGTGTAACGATAATACTGTAGGTGGCAGAATATGATGGGAATTTACATAGCATACGAAATTCCCAAATACCTGTCCACACCCGAAAGATGTGGAAATTCGACAAAACGAAGGAGCGAACGATTTTGTCCTAAACTTCGGAACGATTACGGCGTTCTTCCGTAATTTCACTATGGTCCACAATCTCGCGCTCTTCGACGACTTCAGCTTCATCCTCTGCTAGGATTTCGTCGATATCACCCACGCGCAGCTGAGCTCCAAGGTTCCCAAGGAGTGAGTTGGTGGCAAACACCGGCTCCTGAATGGTACCGATTCCACCGGATTTCCGCGCATTCCCTTCATCTAAATAAGACACTTGTCGAAGATTAAGGACGAGCCGATTTATAAGAATGATGGTCAACCTGATTGTTCAGATGTGTACACGGCACTATTTTGCAAAAGCTGAAGTGGACCTACGGATTACTAATTTGAACAAGTACTCCAAGCCAATTGCTGACGGCTTCCTTTGAGGCGATCAACGCAATGCATCACAACCACAAGCACGAAAAATACATACCGAAGCAGGAGTCTGGTGCATTGGTTTGTTTCAATTTGTGGGCATGATGCACAGAACCCGGTACTTACGAAGAATACAATGGTCCCGACCACGCCAAATAATAGTTTGGCGCTGAGTCTCGCATGAGACAGGACTTCAAAGACAAAATGTTAGCTCACAGAAAGTACATGGCTCCTGCAAGTCCTTGTTTATCATTGCTATGGGCCCTGTCGTGTATAGAGAACGCACCGTCACGCAAGATGAAATATCCCAATCCATTCTCAAGTCCAAATTTCCTCATTGCTATGGCATGACGGATAGTCTTTGCAAAAGTCAAGGTAAACACCAACACGTCGAGGATAAGTGAAATTATATTCCCAGCTAGGAGAACTGTAAGTTGCGAGCTTGTGAATACTTAACGGTGTTATAGACAACAAGATGGGATTTACGTCTGTGCTCGCAATAGACGGTATTAGATCTGGGGAGTAGTTTTTTGTTAATGGTTGCTTACCGAAAATTAATGTCAGGATCAAATTCGCCACAGGTCCTACCAAAAACACTGCTGTCAACCCCGGGTTTCGCCATGCCCCCCCGAGCCTAGAGTATATCAGCAAATGCATACACCCAGATAATTGTGACTTGCAAGTCCGAGAACCACGCTGGTTACACCAGTCAGTCCCAAGACAACCAAGACGAGCCGATTTTTCTGATATATCGCATACGTTCGCAGGGTTAAAATGCCTGCCCAATGCCGTCTCAAACCATACGTCTTTCGGAGACAGTTCCGAAAACACACCATATATTCCAATTTGAGGCAAGGTACTCCAAGCCGTCAAATTGTAGAAAACCACTCGACACCTGATTTGTAATGACAAATTAGATCGCACCCTTCTAATGAAATATAGAAAGGAGTTACAGCTATAATCACGTCAATTAGCGTTACGGCCAAAAGTGGCGTCAGCCAACCATTTCAGAGAGGTTTGTTGTCAAATTGTTCACGCAAATAAACACCGTGAAGACCATGTACGAGTATCGAGTCAAAAAGAAGAGAACTTGAGCTCCGCTGAATTTTGAGGTCCATATCTCTGTCATCTCCGTAGGAAATGTCAAAGCATAGTCATAGAAAACCAGAGCTTCCGTTGTTATCAGCATGTATATCACTACCGAAAAGATCACGGATGACTTGCTAGTTGCCGAAACAAGGACGCCATTGGCAAATTGGCTACAAGAATAAGACGTGGCACATCGAATTTACTAGTCATCGACGTACCCTTGGGTAGCTTGTGCTATCAACCCCGCAATGTCAGGTGGGGAATCAGACATGGTTTGTTCGTGGTGAGTGAGACGACAATTACACCGGATGTCTTCGCAAACGTTTCCATGTCTCCTCTTATCGAACCAATTCTGATGGGACCTTGTCTGTTCGCCGGTTTTACTATCAGTAAATTAAACATGCCATGTGCATAATTCATTGCTGCACCTATTCCACCATCGCCGTTCTATCTCCTGTCAATAGAAATGAGTAGAGCGCCGTTAAACCCATCCCGCATCACCTTAATGCAATGATTCGATATTATTGGCCTTCTTGAATGAGATTCATGTGATGACTATACCAGTGGGGCCGGTAATTGCTGCTCAGACCAGACTGGGATTTACTTTTCCCAGAATTTAGCAGAGAAACAATGCCCGTCCATGGCAGCGAAGAAAGTGAGTTGGGGCGGATCTAATGTCGGCGAGATTGTGCATCAGTTGAGAGATGGAAGTTTGGGAAGCAAGGATGATTTGATATGGACCTTTGCTTGGCGAATTCGTGCATAGGTTGAGAGATGGATGTGTGGAGCTGAGCGCTTCGGAATTGAGTCAACCAGAATCACTGAGAATTGGGTCGATGTAACAATCTGGCACACACGTGGATCCAGCGAGCAGAACAAGTATTGGAAGCTTGTATACTGAGGTTCATTGGAGTCCGAGTAGCACATGAGCGAAGGTCGGGAGGCGATGATGATGACTGGGCGCCTATCAACTCGCTTCGGACACAGGCGGATTACGTCTAGATCTTCCAACAGATTTTGTTACGTAAATGGAAACCATAAATCTTTTCACCCATGCCATGTCCGACGCTACCAACTGAGCTCTGGAGACCAATTTTACGCCTCGCCACGTATACCCCCACCTGCTTCGACACATCCCCGTATCCAGACACTTGGAATCCGGTAGCGGATGACACCATTGAACAATATGACGCTAATTTTCGGACCAAACGAGCGTTGGCATTTGTCTCTCGACAGATTCGTCATATATCCCTGGAATTCCTTTGCGACATTCTCGTCATTCAAACTTGGGATTATGATCCCGCAGAAGGCATAGTCTGCATGAATATCGGGAGAATCACCCCACTGATTCCGTATCTTCCAACGACGCAACATTTACTGGTTGACATCAGAGGCAGTGATTACTTTGGTGACGTGGCAAGGTCGTTGGAACAAATTTTACGACAATGCCATAATCTGTATGGGTTGCACATATCGTTTCCGGAAGTGGGAGGTCGTGAACTAGAAAACGACCAATCACTTCAACGTATCTACGCGCAAATGCAGATCGCTAGGGCAGTTTGCCCGGGATTACAATTTCTCGATATACGAGGGTATATACGGGAGGAAGTGTACAGAACCCTCCTGAATAGGGTGTCCCTAACGTTGCGTGCCCACTCTGTGTCAGCATTTGCGCGGAATTTCGAGGAATTCGACGACGGTGTGATTGACCGTCACCCCGAGGATATCCTCCTCCCACAGCTTGACTCCCTTTACGTGTCCATATATGGTGGCACTGAATTTTCACTTTCAAAGTACAACATGTCCGCATTGACATATCTGGTCATTGGTACTCGGAGACCTCACAATACCTTGACGCAGATTTTGGAATCCGCACGACATTCCATCCTCACTCTACGTCTCGAATGGCACTGTGCAGTTGATAACGACGTACTATCTATCGCTCTCAGAGCCCCACGTCTACAAGTCTTGGCATATCCGTACCGGGGGTACATGGCTTGGCTGAATGACGAACAGCACCACGACACGCTCCGAGAAATATTAGTCACATACGATATATTTCTTTCACCGCTCGGAACACCAGAAGGGATCGCCCATAAACACTTCAACCCCATCAGTAAATTTCGATTCCCTATGCTGACTACGTTTATAATCACCCCGCTGGTGGGTCCCCAAGATATACGGGGGTTGTACGACTTAGAGGACGGAAAACGCCTCGAAGACGATGATACCATCACGACGAGGAAGCTCTATCTCCGCGGTAAGAGAGCTCATACAACAAGGCAAAATCTAATCTGTGCTCATTAGGTATGCCTATTTAATTTGATGCATTACATCCGGCGATATCGCACGTTGGTCGTCGAATGAGTTGTCGATATTGTCATTGAAAACTGCGGACACTAGTACTCACAGGTTATTAACGTGTCAGATTGGGACTTGGTTTGTCTATTTGGCATCTCGTCTTGTAACAGGGCAATGACTCAGTATTTGTAGCCAGTTTGTGGGAGCCAGAACAACCTGTCTCACATTCCGAGACTTTCGCCTAGCTTCTGAATTTTGAACTTTTAGTCCACCTCCGATTGCGGACGCCAATCACATTGCAGTCAAGTTTGACTTCCATAACTACTGATAGCGTTGGTTAGATTTGACTGCGCATTTTCGCCACACTGAACCGTCCGGCTCCTTCTTCCTGCTATCTGTGACTATTCACATTTTGGTTCTGATAGTTGTGACTTCGAAATAGGGAACCTGTCAAAGATCGACATATAAACTGACATTGTCGTTTTGGAGTCTTCATTAACATTCCAAATGTCAAATTTCAAGAGACGGGTTGCGGATGTCGTAGTTCACGCAGAATCTGATACGGTTCTTCGAATGTCGGCACGTGAGTTATTGTTTAGACATAACATAGCCTGCATGCTGCGGTCAATAATTGCACATATCCAGTTTCGGCTCTAATGCTAGTTTATTCGCAATATATTCAAGTAAACTGACGGTCCCTGCAACTGCTCGCAGTCATTTTCAGATTTAGTTGCAAACGTCAATGAACACCATAAACTATCAATTGAATTTCACTGTGGCGAGAGGCAAAGCACTAGTTACATTGGTGTCAGGATGCGAAGGGAAGTATGCATAACATATGAATATCGCAAATGACAGTCTTCATGTCAAAAAGATCTGGAGCTTCGACGGAACAAAAGAGCCAGTGTTGTCGAACTAGTTATCAGAAAGACCACGGAGTTCTTCAACATTATTGCTGTGGTGCGCAATCCCGCAGTCTTCGGTAGCAACAGCTTCGTAATCTACGCCTATTTCTTCAATTTCGCTATCGTCCTCTGGACCCACGCGTAAAGGAGCTCCAAGGTTTCCTATAAGTGAGCTGATGGCGAATGCAGGTACATGAATGGTTCCAATTTCGCCAATTGTCAGCGCATTCCCTTCTCGCCTGTGAGACACTCGTCGAAGGTTAAGGACGAGACGGTTTGTAAGAATGACGGTCAACCTGATTATTTTTTTAAATAATTTACTACACCGCAAACAAGGAAGAGGACCTACGTGTTACTAAATGAAATAGCTACTCCAAGCCAATTGCCGATGGACCACTTTGCGATTACGCATGGTTAGTCAAACGTCATCTCGAACGCGGGAATGCCATACCGAAGCAGGAATCTGCCGGTTTTGGTTTGGTTTCTGAGCATGACAAACAACACTCGGTACTTACAAAGTATACAGCGGCATTCACCACCTGAAACAATAGATTGGCACTAAGTGCACAACCGTCAGGAGTTCAATTTTGAAGCAGAGATATCCAACAAACAGAAAATACAGAGTTCCTGTGTATCATTGTTGTCAGCTCTACGTCGCCTGCCATGCATAGAACGCACCGTCCCGTAAGATAAAATATGCCAAGCTCTTCCCCAGTCCAACTTTCCTCATTTCGACAGCATGACGGATAGTTTTAGCGAATGTCAAGGTAAAAACCAAAACACCGAAGATAAGTGAAATAATGGTCGAAGCCAGCTGAACTGTAAATGGAAAGCATATGAATACTTCGGCGTGTTGACAAAGAGATGATATTTACTTCTGTGAGACGGCGTCATTGGAAAGTACAGTAATCTGTTAACGGTGGCCTTACCGATCAACAGTGGGAATTTCTGGTTTGCCACAGATGGTTCCATAAACAGTGCTTCCAACTTCCGGCTTTTCCGCGACTCCAATATACTAGAATTGATCAGATACCCGCGGAACTCAGGGTATTCGTGACTCACAACTGCAAGAGACACGTTAGCAGCACCAAGTACTCCCAAAATAACTAAGATAAATGTGTTTTTCTGATATAATGCGTATGTTCGCAGTGTTAAAATGCCTGCCAAATGCAATCTCAGCCAAGCGTCTGTTGGAGAAAGAAAGAAAGCACACCGTAAAATCCAATTGGAGTTGTGATGACCCAAACCGTCGCATTGAACGTAAGAACCCGACATCTAATGAAAAACATGAAAGATAAGGTTACATTTTTTGGCGACAAAATGGACGAGACTTAAGACTGTCGTGCTGTGAATGAGCATTTCAGCTAAAGAGGACCGTTAGCCAACCGTTTCCGATGGGTTTTGGAGAAAGATGATTGCGCAAAGCAGCGCCGTGAAGAGCATATAGGAATATCGAGTCAAGAAGAAGAGGGCTTGAGCTCCGCTGAATTTTGAGTTCCATGTTTCTGAAACCTCGGTAGAAAATGTCAATGCATAGTCATAGAAAACGAGAGCTTCAACTTTGGTCAGTATATACGTAGCATTCGCCAAGATCACGGTTGACTTGCCAGTTCCCGAAACAACGGTGTATATGTTGAATTGGCTAAGAGAATGAAATGATATATTCATTGAATAAATTGTTGACGTACTATTGGCTAGCTTGTATTATTAATCCAGCGATATCGGGGTTGTAATTAGACATTTTTAGATTCCCGTTTACGAGCGACACGGAGTGGAATAACGATCGCGAAGAAACAGCTTTTTTATATTCCAATGAGATCACTGTCGAATGGGAACTGCCTCACCTAACTCTAATCGGAATGAAGAGATGAAGTGTCAATGAGCGGTCGATTCTTACCCACCATCACCGTGCATGGCCTTACGAGTAGCGCTTGGTGATGGATTCCTAAGGCTCCTTTGTAAGACTTTGTTCCCGCGCAACGCCGTGTCGTCGAGATTTGCATAGCATTACGTAGCATATCTTCCCCGTACATCCCCGCCTTTAAATTAAGGCCGTGTCAAATAATGCGCTGCTTCAAACGCGGATGTCTACTGCATAACGTGTAAATGTGATGTTTTCACGGTAATGTATTAGAAGGTACTGACTTTGAAAACCATGCAATGAAGCGGGCCCGGAGGTGATTGATACCCTGACTGTCAAAACGGGCTGATCCTGGGCTGCTGTTGGCATTCGCGGGCGGTCATCTGGCTGTTAATGATGAGTCTGTATGAGCCGAGGTGAATTGGGAGTTTCAGCGTGCGTGAATTCATGTAAGCTATACGTTAGAACATTTTGATGGCTGGTTATCTGGTGTCGAAGACGTTACACATTACCAATGGCAACCTACTTCAAGTTATTTCCCGGCAGGCAGTAAAAATTAACATGAACTCTGCCATCTCAAAACTTCAAATATATTTGCGACGCACCATGAAACCCCAGGCATTTGAGCAATTTATCGACTACTTGAGTCTACAATCATGGCTCAAAATAAAACTGGCAATCGATGATGTTGATATGTCTTCCTAATGATAAGTGGAAATCGTCTCGACAATGTCCCCGGCGGATTTCAGAACGTTCAGAGATGAGGACGTGCACCCCGACCATCATGTGTGTTTTGGCGAGAGTCGCCGGATTTGGACAAGCGTGCTGCCGAAATGGGCGCTTATTGGATGCTGTAATCCCCGATCCGAATCTCGTTGTTCTTTCCCGAACCGTATTCGGAACTTGTGGTTCAACTCATGGCGACACCTCAGCGAAACATTAGCGCACCTGGGACTGCTACAGTCCGGAAAGGCTTGTTAACTCCTCATAATAGTTTTCACGAATCGCTCAGCGACACCTCCTCCTCGAATTTGAACTCGGAACCACGAGATTTAGGCTGTAGATCCCCACCACCGAAACGCAGACGGTCCTTTGTCTGCAAAGGCGAGAACGAGGCTCAGAATCTGGGTGATGAGCTGAGGGCGTTGGATGCGGAGGCTGCGTATTTGGAGAAGAGGCTGAACGGTGTACGTGCGAAGGCAGCGGAGATACGGAGTTTCTTCGTCGATGTCAACCTCGATGGTAAGACGAGTTCGGATGTGGCGAGACCGCTTACCCCTGTCGAGGAAACGAGGGCAACGCCTCCAGTGGCGTCCAGTAGCTCTTTGCCATGCGAATTGGGCGATGAGAGGCCAGAGATACCTGACAACGACAACTCGAGCTATTTCGTGTGGTTCGACCTGGAGGTACGCGTCTCAACCTCTTTTCATTGCATTGAAGTTGGTACTGATGATTTGTTGTTGGAAGACCACGGATGCCATCCGGCCATTCGAGGAAACCAGGATCTTGGAGGTCGCTGTGCGCATCACGGACAAGAACTTCATACCCGTGGATAGAGGCTTGTCTTACCTTGTGCATTGGCCGGAATCCATCGATGAGATCATTAAGGAGATGCCCGAAGTGTGCGTCTCTCTTCTACAACCACTATATCTTAAGCAACTGATCACTGACCTGACGAAAATGCAGCGTGCGTACTATGCATGAAACTGTAAGTTCGACATATTATCTGAACAGAATTTAGTAACGCTGAAATGGTGTCGATTCGCAGTCGGGACTCATAAACCAATATTCAGAGCGACCCGAGAAGAAAAGACTGAATCTCGAAAACGTTGAAGACCGCGTCTGCGCATACCTTAAACGTCACGGCTTGGAGTACAGTGCAGTCATGGCCGGCGCAGGTGTATCATTCGATCGTCGTATGGTCGTAAGTAGTGTCCCGTTTTCAATCGTGCTTTAAGGATGCTGTTTGCTGATTTTTTTTGGCTGACGGATTAATAGGCACAGTGGATGAAGAAGCTGGACAAGATGCTCTCGTATCAGGTGTTCGACACGACGACGATCTGGGTATGTCACCGGTCCTCATCTCTCTCATTTTAATTTGCATCCTGACTGAGTCCCCGCGTTGTGTAGCATATGGTCCGGAGGAGATACAATCGACACCCTAGTAAACGGTTCAAAGGGAAATGCGCGCACAGGTACATTAAACTAAATCATCCACCTCCTCGCTTGTGACACGTTTATTTACGTGAAAATTTCTTAGAGCGATGGATGATATCAATGATTCCATTCGAGGTCAGCAGTCGATTTCTTTCCCTCGTCTTATCCGTATACTTACATCAGGGTAATCATTGACAACGATTTTCAGAGGCGAAGATATACGCGGACCTCGTGTTCAAGAAACCGAAGGATCTGAAGTGGCCGGCTATGTATAAGGATGGGATTTGAGTGTGCGGCATGTGTACTGGATATTGTATATGTACTAGGTTGCGTATTATGTTATTCGATGTATTTATGCCAGAGATTCATCTGTACCGGTTTCTGGCTATACGCAACGCGCCCGTCATGTGACGGTGGCAGACTCTTGCAGTCGCGATGCTGACCGGCGGACTTTCCTTGATCGAATACCTGACGAATGTCATTGTGTGCCCAGAAGTCTTGATATCCTTGGAAGGGGAGATAATCACGGCATCTGAGGCACCGGACCATGCACAGCTCCTTGCGAAAAGGAAGATTAAGGCGACATCATTTTCATTCCAGAGTTCTTGACTAGACCAAGGAGCGCCAACTTGGCTGGCAGCCAATTGCGCAGCATGCATTGGTCGTTTGCGAGTACAACTCAAACCTATTTTGGTTCATTCCAGGGCCTCGATTACGTAAGGTCGAGTGACCATTTTCCGTTGTTCGCGGTTCTCGATTCTTGGCTCCCTCGGTCTGTTTGACCATCGTGCACTGGCACCTCAAACTAAACTCAATACCGGAGATGCGAAGAGGCCGTGCTAAGGCTAAATCGTGCGCTCCGAGGTAACGGATATTTATTGTCAATGCGTGGATTGCGTCTCCTTTTGGGAGCAATTTTGCTCCACCCCCGTTCTTTCTGCAACAGTTTCTCGTTTTGAATGGACGCCCAAGAACCGCGTGATGACGCGCCTAGCCGCGAATGCTGTTTCGTAGGCTGTTGTTGGCCCGTTCTAGGTTCTGTCAGTGGCGAAGCACGGTGTGGAGAGTCGCGCAATACGCAATATGTCCATTCTGCATAGCCTCCTTCTGCGGTAAAGTTCGGGCGTCTGTCTGGCACATATAAAGTGGCCTTGTATCCACCGTAACCTCCCTCCTATTACCCTATTACATACGTACCACAACAATGTCTCAGCAACCCCTTCCCCCCGCTCCTGCTTTGAACCTTGACGATATCCAAGGTATGTAATCGTATCGATGCATATATTTCGAAATCATTCGAACGACCTCAACAGGTGATGTTATGTACGTCATGACGAACTAATCACTGCGAGCATATAACTCATGCATATCATAACAACAGCCTCGGAATCCCCAAGCGCGTGGAATGGTTCTTGTTCTTCAAAATCGTGAACCCCGCCCATTTCAAGAAACATCTCAAGCAACTCATTCCGGCCATCACGACCACGAATGATATCGTCAAGGCACGCAAGGCGATTGATGACCACAAGAAGAAAGGAGACCCTGGCCTCATCAAGCTTTCTGGCATTAACGTCTCGTTCTCACAGAGGGGTCTCAACGCGGTAAGTGTTGCGACCCGAACGGGTGTTTGTGGAAATTGAAGCAATATTTGGATAGCTCGGTATCACGGACAATTTGGCCGACCCCCAATTTGCCGCTGGTCAATTCGCAAGTGCTCAGGATATCAAAGATCCGGGGCAGGTCGTAAACGGCGCATTCGACCCGGCATGGCTTCCTCAATTCAAGAGCCATGATATTGACGGCCTTTTCCTGGTATGCTTCCCGCGTCCAAGTTGTGTATTTTTGTGTGAAGAATCTGAAGCACGACGTGATTATAGTTTGCCGGCGATTCCGAAGCCACCATCAATGAGGATTGCGACAAGGTGTTCCACGTGCTCGGCAGCTCCTTCAAACAAGTGTTCAAGGTTCACGGGAACGTACGTCCTGGAAAGGAGAAAGGACACGAACATTTCGTATGTGAAACTGCCATTGCTCTTCAGAAAGTGCTGATGGTGTTTCGACAACAGGGATTTTTGGACGGTGTCTCTCTCCCCGCGATCGCCTCTGTCCAAACTCCTCTCCCAGGACAACTGGTCGTACCCCCTGGCATCATCGTCGTCGGTGCAGACGGAGACCCGAACCTGGCAAGCCGCCCCTCATGGGCAGCGAATGGCTCCTTCCTTGTGTAAATCTTGCTTTTCAACATCATCTCCATCCGCTTGTGTCCTATCTCACGTCCCTCCCCGTGCAGCTATCGTCAACTCAACCAACTCGTACCCGAATTCGACAAGTTCTTGCTTGACAACCCTATCCAGGAACCTGGTCTTCCCCCCGCTAAAGGAAGCGAGCTCCTCGGCGCTCGGTTGGTCGGGAGGTGGAAGAGCGGTAAGGATACCTCAACCCGAGCCTCCATTGCAATCGACTCACAACTTTTGAAGGTGCGCCGATTGATATCACACCGAAAGTGGACGACCCTGCCCTTGCAGCCGACCCGCAACGCAACAACAACTTCGATTTCAGTGGGGTAGGATTCAGACGATTTGTTTCGTTTATGGATAGCCACTAACAGATGTGGCATACAGGTGGCTGACCAGAGCAAATGCCCATTCGCGGCTCATGTCCGGAAGACGAACCCCCGCTCTGACCTGACCAAGTGCGTTTTCCCAAATTTTGAAGTTATTAGCACTGTGCTCATTACTTCTGAAAGTCTATTTGGTGCGGACGCTGTCAAACCACATGCTATCAACCGGAACGGTATTCCGTTCGGCCCAGAGGTCACTCCTCAGGAGAACCACGAGCACAAGACTCACTGCGACAGAGGCCTATCCTTCGTCTGCTACCAGACCGTCCTTGCAAACGGCTTCGAGTTCATCATGAAATGTAACTATTGATCCGTTTTCCACGGCTGTCAATCGACTCATGCAACCTTTCAAAGCTTGGGCGAACAACATCGGCTTCCCTCTTCAAAAGCCCGTCGTACCTGGCTTCGATCCCATCAGTACGTACCACGGCTTAAACACGTTAATTGTTGAAACTGATATGTTCTGGTACAGTTGGTCAAAATGGCAACGATGCCCGCACGATGCAGGGAACGAACCCTGACGCACAGACCGCCACCCTCAATTTGCCGTTCGAATTCGTCGTTGCAAAGGGTGGCGAATACTTCTTCACTCCATCGATCACCGCCTTGAAGACGAAGTTCACTGCTTGAGCGTGGTCGGGTTGATTGTACGAGTTGGGATGGCCATATTTGTAAAATTAGGAATAAACGAAGATCTTGGAATATATCGCGGACATTTTCAATACATGAATAGCCTGTGCGTGCATTGAAGGTGACACCATTGGGATTTGGCTCTCGTAGCACAAAGTTGCCAACAAGCGCCGACGCGTACGTCACGTTCGGACTTAACAAAGCTTTCTCTTATTCAGAAACACACCCAGAAATCACTGACATACATCTATTTACAGACAATAGCGCAGCCGCGGCTGCCATATTCGACCCCAAACCGGCCCCGTGCCAACTCTACTCAAACAATTTCCACCAAAAAGCCTGCGAACACCTCGACAGCAGACCGTACTCGGCAAAGCTCGAAATTTCGTGGGTACCTAGCCACTGCGGCATCAAGGGCAATGAACGAGCCGACACGCTCGCCAAAGAAGCAGTCGAACTTGCGAGCTACGAACCCGCGTCTCGTGCAAATGCACTGCGTCGAGCGAAAGCAAAGGTTCAGAGCGACTGGAAGAAAGCATGGAAAGCGGCACCGAAAACAGGCCGCTTTGCTGCAGCCAACCGAATACAACCATCCCTAAAACCCACACCACATTTCCAGAACCTCGAAACGAAGAGAGAAGTATTTGGCCGACTAGTCCAGTGCCGGACTGGCCACTCATACACCGGCGAGTACTACAGTAAATTTGTACCATCCGAGAACATTGACTGCCCATGTGGCGAACCATACCAGACGCGAGAACATATCCTCCGTGAATGCAAAAGATACTCAGCACATCGACACGTACTTCGAGCAGCATCACGCGACATCCATATCCCCACCATACTCGGAACCAAGAAAGGCATCGCCGCCTTATCCGACTTCCTACAAGACTCCGGAGCTTTCACAAAGACCGGATATCCGAGAACCCCTCGAAAACCCCCAGAACTGTACATAGAAGCGGACATCCCAGACGAAGAAACAACGGAGAACGAGGAGGAGGTGCGGGAGGAGCGAGAAGGAGAAGACGCGGGAGAGGAGGAGACGGAGAACGTATGAGGGTCCGTTTGCACAAAAACTAATTCCGACACCCACCTGAATCGACACGCGAATCGACACTCAAATTCCCGACACTTTCAAATCCCGACACTTTCGGAATCCCGACAAATTCAGAGGAACATCTGGAATTCGCCTTAGTACAACTCATGGGTAATGAGATATATCGAAAATAAGATTCCTTGTCACCTTTTTGCCAAGCAAATATGCTCGGAACAGTGTCTAACAGCCTTCAGGGTGATTCAGCAGATGGGTGATGTTACTAGCTGGCATGCCCAACGTATGCCGTCTCATTACTAGCCTCTAGAGAGACATTTCCTACAAGTGAGCGAACGGAGTACTGTAATCGGCCGCAGGTAGGCACCTCTCTGCATGTCATAAACCGCAGCAAATTTGACTCGGATCTCGATGCTTTCCATTGTAATCTGACCTTCATATAATAAAAATCCTTTTTATTTTGACATCCTGGATATTTAAATTTTGGGTGCGCTTTAAAATGTTTTCGCAGTGTACTGGAGTGGATGTATTGGTCAGCATCCCAGTTTAGTAATTCTGCAACATCACTTGTTCGTTGAATGCTCCGATGCACTTGGGAGCTCGTTCCTAACACATTTACTCAAAAGCAAGAGAAGGCTAATTTTTCTTTCAATTTATTTCATTATTCGTCAATTTTACACCAGCAAAA
The DNA here is from genome assembly GCA_004355085.1 of Rickenella mellea. Taxonomy (NCBI): domain Eukaryota; kingdom Fungi; phylum Basidiomycota; class Agaricomycetes; order Hymenochaetales; family Rickenellaceae; genus Rickenella; species Rickenella mellea. The sequence goes on along the minus strand of ML170214.1, from coordinate 14,243 downwards.
TCGGGAAGTCTCTCTGAAAGTGTCGGGATTCTGAAAGTGTCGGGATTTGAAAGTGTCGATTTGAGTGTGAGTGTCGGGAATTTAAGTTGCACGACATTCATTTTAATTCCTTTTTACCTCAGTTCTCATGACTTTTACACGGGCAAAAACCGGAAGACTTTCCGAAAGTGTCGGCATGGAAGGTGTCGATTCAGGTGGGTGTCGGAATTAGTTTTTGTGCAAACGGGCCCTCATAGAACGCACAATAAGGCGACCCAAAATTGCTTCCACGACACGACACGACCATCACGATCAACCCGTCGATACCCTTTTTTCATTCGGGTTCCATACCCAAACGCCATCCACCATGCATATTCAATCGCCACTCACACTCTAGAACGGACAACTGCACATATAGACGGAAAACACACGGG